>VXAD01013339.1:393634-432219 GCA_013399195.1 Dicrurus megarhynchus
AGAAACCATCCCAGGCGGCTGCCTTGCTGTGATGCTGAAGCCACGAGAGAACTGTTCCTTGTGGAGATGTCTCCATAGCATGAGCAAGAGAGACTCCTCTCCCTAAGTGGACTGAGAAAGGTTGTTATAGAGATGGTAAACTGCCTGAAAAATCTCAAGGGTTGTTTTTTTACGTTGTCGGTGGGAGGAGGGAGGAAGGTAGGGGGAAGAGAAGTGTTCTGAAGGTTCAGTCTAACTTTTTTTTCCCCTGCCTTTTAGTTCTGTTAATAAACTTCTTTATGCTTTTAAGGTTTAAGTTTTGTGCCTGCTTTGCTTTCTCCTAATTCTTATCTCACAGAAGGAAAATAAGTAAATGGGTATTTTGAACCAAACTACTACACTAAATTGGTGTTTCCACCCGGTTAAACAATCTGAACCCGCTACACCTGGTTTGATAAACACTTCAAATATTAACAGGAAGAACTAAGAAAAATGAAGAGAGGAAAAGAATGATATTTCAAGGCTTCAGCAGCTTGGAAATTTGAAGCACCAGAAATCAGAAAACAGATGGCAAGTTTGTAAAGAACATGTCTGCAGTAGCCTACAATGGATTTGCTATGGCATTGGTCAGCAGAGTCCCATTTTCGCTTACCACAGCGTAAACAGTTGTGGTTCAGAAACAAGAGCAAAACTTTTAGTGGGTAAATTTAAAGAACTGATTTCCAGCCAAATGTCAATACTGAAGTGGACCCTCAAAATTACCTTAAAGAAATTACTTCTACTCGAGTACCAATATTAAATTGAATGCTGTGTACTAGAAAATGACATTTAATCAGAAAACAAGGATTTAACCAAGAAAAGAAAGCACAAGTAGACATATAGAACACAAGATCCAGAATGAAAAATTGAAAAGAGTGGAACATGAAATTGAAAGACAGAGGAGGGAAAAAAATTATAGCAAGTATTCAAATATGTAAGATGTTAGTACTTAAAGGGGAAAAAAGCTCTTTCCCTATTAACCTAAGGGCAGTTTGAACAAGGCGAAAGGTAAGTGGCTCAAATCACAGCAAGGCATATAATAGTCAATATTATGGAAAATTTAAAGGCTATAAATAGGGAAAAATGGGATTAGACTTCCTCTGGAAATTGTGAAATCTCTGCCTTTTTAGTTCTCAGTGCTTTGAGCACCCAGTATTACAGGTAGCCAGAACTGACTAGTCCAAGCAATTACAGCTAAAATAAAATCTGTAACATTTACTAGAAAAACCACTAAGGCTCATTTGCAATTCCAGTTAAATTACCCTCATGCATAATTTCAATGAAAATTCAGTATTAGTTAAAAATTTATTTCAGTGTTCTTATTGGTTTTCTTAATTTCAAAATACTAAGTTAAGACAAAGGTCTTAGGGAGAAGACTAACATTTTGGAGAGAAGACAGTAAAAGGACTCTGTATTCTTTTCATGCTAAAAAGAGGGACACAAAGCTCTCCTGGTCGTATTGGTGTAGGACCAACTTCAGCAGGCCCGTAATGTAATCAACTTCCCATCCACAGAATGAACATGCAGTGAGAAGTGCTGTTGAAAAATGCTACCTAAATGTTAGGGAACGTTATCAGAGAAAAAAGAATGTGATCATTGTTTGAGTCTACCATGCTGTTTGTAACACTGAATTCTTCCCACGGTTTGATCAATGAGAAAGTAGTTTCCATTTGCAAAAAAAACCCCCCCAATTAGCAGCAATAGCAAGCTTTACATGTTTGCTTCTCCATAACTACATCTTTCGGATGTCATTAAAAATCAAAAAAAGATGAAACAAATGGCTGTGCTGGGAGTAAACCTGGCCTTCACTTAAACAGGCCCATAAATCATGAACCTGACACTGGATAGGAACGATTGCTGAGAGGGCCAGCACAGTGTCAGGCAAATTCCACCAGAATACCTCGTATGTCTAAAAAAACAGCACCCACTTTTAACCCTGTGTTTGCTTCCCAAAATCTTACCACATGCAAAGAAAAGTAGAAGCCTCCTGAAGACCAAGTTCAGACAAATTTTATGGCAGCACCACAGTAAAAATAAAAGGACACCAAGTTACCAGACACTAATTATGGCACAAAGTTTTACTACATCTAAAAAATCTTTTCTTCATTTAAATTTTCTTGCAAATTTTTTTGTCATTCAGGAGAAAGGGTACAATTTACTTTTTCCCTTCTCTCGTTCCTATAGGTTTTCTCTTTTATTTTGTTTCTTGTTTTTGTGAGTCCATTTTACTCAGAGTTCAAATTGGGAAGCAAATGACACAGTTTTTTCTTCAGTCTTAGATGTTTATTATATCTTATCTATAACATAGCTACACAGAGGCTGCCTTCTAAGTTAACATGGTGAAAATGGCCATGAGTTTCAACTTCCGAGGTTATTTAAGGCCTAACTTAACCAGTTAAGAATTGCCAAGTAATATATTTGTACTTATAATCCAATAACTAACTATTCATGTCCCGCACTGCGGAGTTTTTTAACGAATACCAGAAAACCCAGGTTTGTGAAGAAGAAAGAAGAAGTACAAATCCACACTCCAAATCCTCCATATTGTTACCCTTATACTACTATATATAAGCCTAAATTCTGCATTTCTATATATTCCACCCAGTGACAAGCTTTAATTACACAGCAACAACCTCAGTGCTATTACATAATCTAGGAAGCCTAAGGTCAAATGTAGTGTGCTTTTGAAGTTCATTGCCAGTCAGCACTGAAAGATTGAAATTATCTGAACCCAGGGTTCCAACATTTCCCCTGAAAACAGCATTAAAGCAAGACTGAAAGACAGATAAGCCAAAAGAAAATGATGATGAACTTTCAGGGTTTCATTGAGAAAGAGAGCATTCTGAGAGATTTATATAATTCTCTTCTTTGAAAATATTCACTTTAACAACTATTTTAACTGAAAGATTCTTACTGGAGGCTTGAAGTACTGATCATCTCAGTCAAAGAGAATCCTTTTAATCATCACCAGTGTGTAAGCTGTGAGTCTATTACTTTCCTGTTTATATTCCTTCTAACATCCTTGTTCTAACACCAGGTACTGACTCACAGAAAACACATAAATAGTCCAGGGACCAAAGATCAGAAACAATGTCGTTTCTGTTTTGGGCCAATTCTCCCAGACAGTTCTATAACCCACAATTTTGGCACTTTTTGTTCCTTCAACAGGAGACAGAATATGCCTTGAATTTGACCTGCTTATAGCCTCCTGGCACTTCAGGGAAGAGATAAGGAGCCTGAACCCTCTGTGGCTAACCTTGAACTCAATTCTGCCTTATTAGGAGTGTGTGTTCCAAACACTAGGACACAAGAAAAAAGATTTAGTAGCATGCTACATCCTGCACCCAGAGAATTTCACTATACAGCCCAATACCTGATCTCCAGAGACAATTTATCTTTCCAGATATACAGGAAGCTAAGATGCTGCTCACTGCTCACCATTTGAATGGTTCATTGAAGACTCTCATTCAGCATTAACTGAACTAAAAGAATTAAATGCCTAACCTGGATGACCTGGAGCATCTTCCTGGGACCCATGCAATTTTACTCTTTCCTAGTCTTCTCTTTTTTCTGAATGGCATTTGTACTCATTTCATTAAACTGTAATTTTATTGTGAGTATTTCTGCTGTGCGATTATTTTTTAAAAAATCACCACAAAAAAAGTCTTTCCGGAATAGTCTTTTTCCCTAAAATAATTGGTGATGAATGCAGAAAAGGACAAATATAAATAGCCAAATTATCTAATTTCAATATGAAAAATAAATGTTTGCGGTGTCTCTTAACCTAAACAAAGGAGACCTTCCCATAGATGTTATAGAAGCACTCACTCTTAGCAATGCTGTTGCTCAAGAAGTGCCTGGTTGTCTCTCTGATGCAGCTCTGGGTTTCAGGCAACATAGGAGTATGTACACTTTCACTTTTTCCAAACTACCTTTTACTGTTCTTTCTTCATCCAGTCACTTCTCCCCTGCATCCTATTTCCTTTCTAGGATATTCAAGCCAGTATTTCCTTACTGTCGTAAACTTTCTACCTTTGTAGGATTAAAATTCTTACCATCCATACAAAAAATCAAGGGTTGATTTGGCTTTGAAGGGTTCTCCTACTGTAAAGAAAACTGGGGCCCTGCTCCTCCATCCTAGGTGACTGTTACAGTCCAGACTTTATAGGTACAAGGGCTTACAAGTGGAACAAACCCTGTATGTTCATTTAATACACTCCTCTGTGCCACCATATACAGTCTGCTTGTGACCAAAGGGGATTACAGAATTGATACTAGTTTTCCACGTAATTTTTTCAGCCTTCAAATAAAAATCACCAGGTGTGCAGGAAGAAAATATTACTTCACTAACCTATTTCAAACTTCCCTTCTAATGATTCTGCAGTACAAAAAGTCCTGAAACTGTAACACTGTGGTCCTTCATTGCCAAAGTCTTAGTCTTACCTTTGGAGACCTTTCTTGCTTGTAGCAACATGCCCAAGTAATGCCTGCAGAATGAAAGCAAATTCTGTTGCACCACGGTCTGACAGCTGTTTCAATCATCTATCTCCATTCTTCCTGAAAGCTGTTACTGTCACTTCTGGAATAAATTTCCACCAGCCAAAGGACCAAACTCGCCAACTACAATCTTAAGCTGTGGTGAATTAGCTTGCAGCAATTCAAGCAAAAGAATGGACATGTTCAGAAAAGCAAACCCATTACACTGTCAACCTAGCACTCACAAAGGACATTAATATGAAAAAGATTTTTGAGTGGTCTCGGTTGCTTAAGTCAGAATTGGAAAATTCTTCGGTAATGCCTTCTCTATCTCTGTTTTTGCTAGAACACGGAAGTATATGATTTTAAAGTTTTCTTTTTCTATGTTGCCTCATGTTTCTCCTCTACTGTAAATTCTTGGAGATATAGTTAGGGTTTACCAGGAATCAGCACTGCAAACATGCTGCCAATAATAGATCAGCAATAAAAATTTCTGCAGCACTAAATGATGTTTTTAAAGTGATAACAGTGTTATTATTTTAAAAAAACAAACAAACAGCATTGCCAAGAATCTACATTTTTATTTTGAAAGTTACTGTTTGTCCTGGGGTGATGTTATGAGGCTCCTTTATTCCATAGCCGTCTGCTTAGTGCCCCCAGTACCTGTATCTTTCAGGTGGGCCCGGGGCGCGGGGCTGGAGCCGCGAGGCCCCAGGTGCAGNTGTTCTCCCGGTTGTGTTTTGTGTTAATAAGTAGTTCAGTTTTTTTTTCTTCCACTTTCATTGCTTTTGTTAATTTTCCCCCTTTGGTGGAGGAAAGGGGGAGGCCCCTTTCCCTTGGGAGGAGGTGCTCACTCCAGAGCGTCTCCTCCTAAAAATTTTGTCTCTAAAACCAGGACACTGTTCTTAACACTTCTCTAGCTCAACATGTTTCATTTAGACCTATAACAACTATAAAGTGCTTATTATATGGTGCTGGTTATGTGGTACCCCAGGCACCTGGGATGAATGAAAAAAGAGTATCTGTTGTTTCAACTCAGTAAAGGATAGTCTGATTTAAAAACCCTTCAGCACCTGCAGTATAAAGAGGTAACACATTTAAAAGCTACTACAGTTGTACTCAAGTATAATATTATGTTCTACTATCCTTAGCACCTGTGCCAATGTATTTAGGAAGCATCATGATTTATGTCAAGCTTTACCTAAAAGATGAGCAAGAGAACAACTTTACAGCTCTGAGGACCAGATCACATTTCTGGGATCACTACATGACACTGACATACCCTTGCCTTCCACACAAACAGAAGAAAAGAAGCGGGTTCTTTACACTGATGGATGCTTAGATTCACAGTGGGAGAAATTCTGTTGTTAGGGCACCATGTGTTGTTCAAACAGCTGTTTGCCTGCCTGTCCTAACAGGAAAGCTGTGAACCAGAAAGAAACCTGCACATGAATGTTTCCCTTTCTGCAGCTATGCATCCACATGTTTTAGTTTCTACTCTACTGTACCCTACTGGGAATTGTATTTGATTAAAATCCTGTCCTAAAGACTGGCTCCCTCTAGTGCAAATTGCTAGGAACCTGATTCTATAATGTAAAATATCAGGCTTAAATAAATTTTCTTAAATTGCGCATTCTCAGACACCAGGCCTCTTGTCTGATATTTCAGTCATTAACCATCTTTCACTGAATAAAATATTTGTGGTCAACCTTAGTGCTTAATGTAATAAAATACAGATTTTGTCCAATTAAACAATTTCTAATTCTCAGGAGGGATTTGATTTCTAGACGTCCATTCCAGCTAGAAAGCTCATGTCATTTTAATAGAAATATACGTACACAAAACTGCAACAATTAATGACTGCTAAGAGGCCACAAATATGGCGCTCTTTGTTCTTTTTCAAATGACAGAATTTGTACTCCCAGGAGTTTTTTTGGTCATGTTCCAGCACTGGTAGCTCTGCATACTGGAGAACCTATGCCAGCACAGCTGTCAACAACTAAAGAGTGAGTAGTCTGCTAGAATTTTGAGCATAGCAACTGTATTTTACATGCAACATAATTCAACAAAGACTTCAACAAGAACAACATCTGTCCTTACAGAGAGATAAAGGCTTCATTCAGACATCTGTTCTAGAACACTAGAGCAAGAGTGAACAGACAACTCCTTATCTCAAGGTACTGACAAAGTCAAATATCTATCTCTTCCACTCCCAAAAGGCCCTATCCTATGTTCCCTTCTCCTATTTACATTATCTGCTGATTTGTCTGGGGTTTCATTTTTGTTTTACATGCTTGCCCTCCACATTAACTATGTCTCCCAAAACAGAAAGTTTCAAGAATGAGGGTCTCTAGGCAGTCTATGCTTTTTGCTCTGTCTCTATAGAAATTTTACCCTGTAAGGCATAATAAAATGAATACTTCTTCTCTCAGTAGTTTAATGACATTAACACCAATTCTTAGACATTTCTGTAATACAATTTAGTTCTTGAAGTCTGGCTATGCAGGATTCATTCAACAGTTTGCAAATGCCATAGGTAACAAATAATGAAAATTAAAAGGAAGGCCTGGTGCTTGTCATCCAAAGTCATATGGAAATCCATTTTACTTAAAAATAAATACAAAAATAAATAAAGTTCACAACATACCAGACAGGTATCAATCAGCACACATAATTTGTGATTCCCAGGATAGTATGAAGTGCATTTCCTACTTTCTATAATGCAGGAAGTGTTTCTCCTTCATGCCTTAGAATGCTGTGTATGAAATCCTGCTTTAGATATACTGATGAGTTTTTCTTATATTCCTTTCCCACCTTCTTGGCCTTCATTTATTCAAAAGGCTGAGATGATATGAGAAAGCTGTTTAGAGCCAGGTCTGTGCCAAAAGCCAGAGGCTGATGTAGTACTACTGATCAGTGTGGAAGTTCTATTTACTAGGGATCCAAGCCTCTTTTTGCATGCATTACACAGCCATTCATAACTGATAACTGGCTTGGCTCCCATTTGTGGTCAAAATGCCCACTTTGAAAGAGACTGGTTCTTGCTGCATTCAGCATTTGCCAAGAAGCTGTGAATAAATCTGCCTACAACAACAGAAAGCTGGGAACATTATGACCAGATAAAGAGAAGACTTGTAGCTAATAACAACAGCATAAACTCCTTTCCTTCTGACTTCTCAGACCAAAAACCAGAAGGATTTGTACCTAATAACAACAGGATGTATCCCATTGCCTCTGACTTTTCAGACCAGAAAAGGTGTTTACGAAAACCAAAGCAGTACCTTTTGAAACAGGATGAAGGCACTTGTGGAATTCTTGATTCCAGGTTCCCTGTGTCAGAAGTGGATCCACTTAACTACTTGCATTTACATGGAGCCCAAAAATGCCAGAATTACTCAAAGTTTAATTTTAAAAAATATTTCTGAGCTACACAAGGAGTCATATCCATGATAGGATCACTGAATATAGTACCAAGCAGGTAATTTTTTCTTTCTGATTCATTTTTTACAAGAAGCACTTAGTTCTTCATGCAGCTTGTATGGTAAGAAATCTTAACACACTAGTGTGAAGGCTACCGTAAGCTGCTCCCAGGATCACACTTTCAAGTTTCTACTTTATTACCCAGTTTCAAATGCATTTTAATGAAAACATCCCACTCCCACTACATCTCGAAGTACACACTGGAAGCCCTCTATAACTTGCTTTGTATCTCAACCATGTTGCTCCTGCTTTAGTTTGAATGAATTGTGTCAGAAGCTTCCTTGGAAGATGTGTTTATTAAACAAAGCCACCTCCAGAAGCTCTTTATAGCAACCAGGAAGGCGAAATGCTGCATTCATTCCCCACCCATGAGAAAGCTATGGAGAGTGGCAGCACATTTTGTAAAGCCTTAAAAACCTACACAAAATTTCATGCTAATATTTGACAATACAGTCAGATAGCTTTTGCTTTTGCTTTTTTTACTTGTCACACAAATTGCTAACACATAGTGGAACAAGCTATGCTTTACAAGACAAAGGATTCTCCAGCTGTGTATCACCGACATATCTGCAAAACTCCAAGCATCCAAGGACACAGGCATGTACATAATCCAGCGGAGAAATTATGCAGAAGCAGATTTGTGAAAATGCACTAAACCAAAGACCATGTGTTTGCACTCACAAATATCTGGGAGAGAATTTGGCAGCTTCCTCAGCTAAAGGAGTGCAGTCGGTGTTAAGGCAGGAGCAGTGTCTCCAGGAGCTTCTGAATAATGGTATCTGTACAAACCCTAAAATTCTACAAAGATGTTATTCCAATACTGCTGCTGCTAACAAAGCCTGGCTCTTCAATACAGCATTACCACTTCCATTAAAATATCAAACTCTGATCATCTCAATAATTTCTGGACTCATTACTGCAGAAGCAGATGGGTATTTTCCTACAGTGTTTTTGATGCAGGGCCTATAGGACACAAACAAGATGTCTTTAGCAATACCTCTTATTCAACCAAGACAGCACCAAAACTGTAAACTTTGGAAAGAGCTCCAATTGTCTTTCTAAAAGCCCCCAAACAGATGTTAGCACAAACATCGTTATTTTCCCCAGCTTAAAAAAAATCTTGAAATTATACTCTAAATGAATTTCACCAATGTGAATCATACCCTCTTGAACTTTGATTACATATGCTGTATTTTCTTTTTTCCTCGGCTTTTAATAGCAGTGCTACATAGAGAATACTGCCAAGGGAGCCAATAGATATATAGACTGGTTTTGTCTTAGACTTTCAGAGCTTAAATAACAATTATTATTTTTTTAATGTTTAAATATTCAAGAAGCTGATTTGTTAACCAGCAAGATCAGGAAGACCAGATCCAGACAATAACTTCAGAATGGACAGCACAGCTACTCCAGAAACCACAAGAGTTGTGGACAGTTCACACCCTGGTCCTGGGGCTTAGCAGAGCAGCCTCATACATAATGACCCTTTGAAAGCAAAATATTCTTTCCATCTACTGACCTTGGAGTGTCTCCAAGTAACCACTAGTTCACTGCCAGCAAGGCATCATTTCTCACTCTACTTGCATCTAGGATAATCAACCCAAACTCTGAGAGACAGAAATTAAAGGCTGTGAATTCAAAGTGCTGTGGAGGTTTTTAAAATAAACTGCGTCTTTCAAAGTTGGACTCTGTGATCTTGGAGGTCTTTTCCAGCTTTAGTGATTCTATGACCATGCTCACAGCGTTCTTGATCATGTTTTCAGTTCTGAGGTCAAGAAGGTACTTGTCTGCTTACGTATTTCCCAGCGTGGCATTCTTTTAGCTAAGGTTCACCTAGTCTGTGAACCTATTACTACTGCTGCCTTTCACCCAGTGGTCCTATTCTCCCTATTAAGTTTCATATTCTAACCAAAATTCTTTTATTTAAGTAGTACCATTTCAGACCTGAAGAAAACCAATGGAAATTCTACTTGGATGAGGAAATAAGGGCAGAAGAAAATGACATATTTGAAAAATTAAACTCTTTCCAAGTCACCCAAGTACATCTGTGAAGATCTGCAGTATCCCTTCTTCCACCAGGGGTTTGAAGGTCAGCTATTTTTTTCCCTATTCTGACCTCTCTCTCAGAATAGCAAGATTGCTATAAAGGCACCACAGATTAGTTGAATATACAGTCTCTAGTCTTTAGGGTGAACCTTGAAGACGTCAGGAAACTGGACTAGTCACTGCCTTTACAGTGTGAAATGATACAAAACCTTAAATAGTGGTGGAAAACAATTGCCGGAAGTGCTCTATCCTCAAACTACTACATGGCAGCAGTGGTTAGGAAGAGTCCTTTTTTTCTGAAAAGGAAGTACTGATTGTGTTAACTATCCAGTACTATTACACTCTATTTGTATCTGAGTAAGAAAATAGGTGATTTCAGGTAAAATATATATCCAATGGCAGCTACTATTACAAAGTTAATATTTGGCAGGGGTCTTTTTGAAAATTCTAAGCCAAATTTCCTAGAACACTTGCTTCAAACATCACTCTCAGCAACATAACCTGACAGTAATAGACATCAATTTATTCTTGTTCCTTAGAGAGGAATTACAGATACTCTGTTATAAACTGAAGAGCATCAAGAGAGAGACCAATGGAGTACATGAGTGAGTAACATGGACAAGGAGATAAAGATCATTAGCAGTTTATCAAACTGTTACCAGCTTTTTTGTCTCTTGTGCACTAAAAATCAGACTACATAGCAAACATAGGTAGTCTGCTTGATTTTACAGCTGCAAAATTTATACCTGCTAGTGCTCAGAAAAACAACCTGACATCTCATGCTTCCTTTCAAGTGCAACCGAACAAAACCTCTCAGAAAATGATATTTTGAAATGTAGTCAAGAAATGAGGAATAATCACTCTGGTTTTAGATGTTTTGACTGTTTTGAGGTCTTTCCTACGTGCATCTGTGCTCCTAAATAGGAAAGTGAGCTGAGCTGGCAAAAATTCTTCAGAGGTATGTGCTATCAGTCCAATCCAGTTTATTTAGGTTTAGTTATTCTGATATATTTTCCCCTCCAGCTAATCCATACGTATAGGCATGATGTGAAAAAAGGACTATTTGGAGTAAAGATACCTGAATCTTCAATGTAATAAACAGATTTGGGCCTTTAATACTTCCTTAAATTGAAGTATTACCACCCAAAAGAAAAAACTCAGGAAGGTGAGCTTTTGACTGCAACCCCATATCTTTAAACACATAGCTTTTCCTAATTCCACTGTGTCAGTAGTTATATGAAGTGAGCAAACAAAATTATTTAGCTAGTAAGATTCTTCTCCTCCCTCCCTAATAGTACAGAACTGTACATATACTTAAAAAATATACTGGTTGGGTTTAAAGCACCAAATGTATCACTCATACTTAAAAGATTATAGATCTTTGTCATTAATGGCTAGACTGCAATTAAAATATCACAGTAGTTTTGTAGACAATGATAAAATAGTCTAGTAATTCTATTTTATATTGGATTTAAATAGATCACGAACGCTGAAACACGAAATGGTTTCAGACACATTAATCATTTGGTGAGGGGCAAGAGGGTGAGGGAAGTAAAGGAGAGTTAGATGAGGAAAAACAGAAGAACTGGCATTGTGGAAAGACACCTTGGAAATAAACTATTAAGCATATACTTTATGAGTAGAAATGTGAACAAGTTCAGAGTTTAATTAAATCTTTTTTAGCCTTTCCATTACACGGTTGTGAAATTCTTCCAATTTTAGTATGACAAGATTAAATAAACTTAAAGGAAACATTAAAAAATTCCAATTAAAGATGACATTTTTAAGTAAATATGAGGCAGACCGCTTAACTAAATCACAAGAAAATGTAAAAAATGCCTTTGTCCAAACACACACCCCTCTGAATACGACTAACTAGCAGAGCAACAAGAGAAAAGAGATTGTAGTCACAGTAAATGGCACCCTAATTAGAAGATTTATACAAAATCTTTCGTGAAAAAAACCCCAAAATAAAACAAAAAACCAAACCAAAATAAAACTAATCAACAACAGAAAAAAAGTTGCAATCTCAGCTAAAATTCTTCTTCGATCTGATGACAAGCAGTTGTGCTTTACCTTATGCATAAATTTGAGTTTTGTTCTCTTTGATACATACTTCTAGAACTCAGTGGCTCATCCTTAGTCTTGACTTTTCTCTATTTGAGGTTCACTTTGTGCTTCTTCCCTTCTGTTTACCACCTTGCCAGCCAGTGGTTTATTGCCTCCTGAACATCAGGCAGGCAGGCGTACATTTCTTATCTGTCCTCTCTGTACGTATTAACCCCAGTTTACCTCTGCTGACTGAATCCTCGGATTACCTTACACCTTTAGTACTGCCTCTAGTGCTAGATTTGTTTGTGCCTCTTTCTGTCCTCAAAATCTGTAGCTACATAACCTCTATTTGGCTGGATTTTTTCCCAACCAGTGATTTTCTCTGGGCTGTACTTTTCTAGAGATCTCCTAGGAGTTATGCACTCACAGGGATCTTAGTAGCTACTCTACTATAAGCATGTTTGCTTCTACAAAGGAGTAATCTTCAAACCTGATCTCAATCTACATACCGTGTTTTGTGGTTGCCATGGTAGCTCATAGTTTGTCATCTCTAGTTTTCTGTAATAATATCTGTGTTAGTCACCATTTTTGTAATGTAGTGATAGGCTTTACCTTAGTGAAAGAAAAAAAAATACATTTTTTTTTCTTTAACACTTTGTGGAGCCAGAAGGTTCTGTTTCAAGAAAGTACTACAACTGGAGGACACTATCTCTTAGAACAAGAAAATAATATGGTCCATATACAGCTTCAATCCCAAACAAATCCATGTTTAAGAACAAAAACTGTTCACAGAAATTCTGACCAATGGATAGGTATACATCAGCATATGTAAAAGATGCTGTCTAGCTAAAGAACAGGGTGCTCAGCATTTGTGATACTGACTGCATTGTATATAGATCCTGTGCAAGATACCACTAGGGAGACTATGTACACCCTTAACTTTTACTCGCTGAGTCTAAGCCTGTCTAGGTAATTTTCAAATAAAAAAAGATCTTAAATACAGCTGCTTAATTACCAGAAAATTGCTTGCATTGATGTAAGCTACTTGTGTTTTCTGACTATTTACAGTACCAGGAAAAAGCAACTAAAATGTGAATACACAGTCACCTAAAAAGCACGTGCAGGGTCTGAGAGAAGTATAGAAGATGAGCAGTCTATTCCATCCTGAATGATTCTGTGCTTTTAATTTTCTGTTCCCTCTTTTCCTTGTCTAAAAATTGGGGGGAAAGCTAAGATACAGATGCCTTTCACAAACAGAGTCCATTCTATGCCAGGTTTCTTCTTTTTCTTACAAGGTGACAGTATGTATGAAAATCTAGGTGCAACTGATTTTTCAAGAAGCTCAAAACCAATCAAATGTCCCCTTCCATGCCTTTTATAAGGATATATTACTGTGCAGTACTACAGCCAGGATATGAGGCTACATAAATTCTTTCATAAAGCAGCTTAGTGTGTCTATAATCATAAGAACTTACATCTGTTTATGTTCTCGATAATACAAAGCAGAAGAAAATATTACAGGATGAATACTTGTTTTACAAGATTCATGGCAATGTATAGAAATTGAGGGAAGAATTCTTAATATGTGTATTATTAATACCAAATTAATAACGGCTTTCAAATTCCAGGCGGCTGGCAAAGGAAGCACCCACTTGAACTAAAATGAACGTATTGCATGTTATTGAAAGAAAACTGCAGATTAGTCTCCATGGTTTCAACAACAAACTCAATATTAACAAAAAGTCAGATAACTGAATAGTAAGGCATAAAAAAGGGCATCCTATTTGTAATAAAATAAAGGTGTAATTTAGAAAAAAAATGCTCAAAAATTCCAGTCCCAGCTGGGGAACTATAATACACCATCCCTTAAGTTCTTTGCAGAAGGGGTATTTTTGGAAACATCCACTTCTAAGTAGTACTGTTAGACACAAGGCATTTATTTTAGATTTCCAGTAACAGTTCTGTCAGATTCTGCAAGATCTCCCTCTCCAGATTATCTTCAAACATATCTGAGTGAAAGGGCAAACAGAAATTTGAAAGAGATTATTGAATCCTTTGTGGGGGATACAGCTACCCACTGAGACAGGAACATATACGAATTCTGATTTGCAATCATTTCCACTATTTATGAGGTCAGAGGAGATGCTCCTACTGAGCTCAATTTAGCAAGAGCTTTAGCAAGATCAATGCAGAGGGTATTACAATCACATTGGCTTGGTGATGTCCAAACTACAACAAATTCATAACTCAAAACTATAAATAGACTTAAATCTAAATATATTTCGGTACACAGCCAGATTAAAAAGTTAAGATGCAAATAAAAATTAAATATTGGCCTTAAAGGCATCATTAATTATGCATTAAAAAAAAAAAAGAGATCCAGTTCTACTGCACTTAGGCACTTAGGCAGACGTATTGAAGCCAACAAGAACTTCAGGTGGTCATAAAATCCTTCAGTTTAAAACAAACAACAAAAAATTTCACAGAACAGCAAAAAAAAGCCCCACCTCTCCTTTCTTTTGCAAAAATAAACATTTCCATCATAACCACCCATTTCTTCCAAGTGCACTGAGGACCATCCCATTGAATGACTTGCATAGGATTTGCATTTCAGTCTCCTCTCTTCCTACAAGGACTGTCTAATGATCACTGCAATCAGGAGAAAGCTGATGGCGGTAAATACAAAATGTTCTTTAAGACTGTTTCTCTTTAGGTTATGCATATATAAACAAGCTGAATAAAATATAAAACTATATTTCATTCCCTTTTTATTAATTTTTCTTTTTTTATTATCCTCTAACTGATGCTTTACATAAATTAATAAATTACATGTTCTTCCTTCACCTCTGCAGGGATTTAAAATTTGCTATTTCCTAACTTTAATAATGTAGTATTTGGATTGAAACATATTAAATATGTTGTACATTACTCTATTTTCTTGTCTTCCTTAGCTCTTCATATCCCAGACTTTGGCAGAAACCTATCCATAGAAACAGCAATAGCACCAGAAAGAGAATCAAAATATTTCATCTAGTTATGTTGGCTTATTCTTTTCCTAAGTTTAGTCTTTGTTTTCAGTACACTTAAGTAGAGTTTACTGGTGTTTGCACAGAAAAGAAGCAATGTACATTTTAACAGAACTGTGCAGGGTGCTGCAGACAAAGTTGAGAACAATATGTTTTTTCTTCCTGGAAAACCAGCCTATGGGGAAAAACCATTCCAGTAATTTAGTTTAGCCAAATAACAGAAGTCAAGGTGCCTGCGCTGTTATTATTTTTTTCTGATGTTTTTGACACCAGTGTGCTGAGCTTTATGGCATTCACCATTTCAGCAGTAGTGAGTTCCCACTAGGTATAGTTCTAATACTCCTTAATATTTTCATTTTGATGTAATTTGCGGCCCCAGCTTTTTAAATATCCGCTCTGTAATAATGTTTAATTTCAGGGGTCACTCCGCCAAGAAGTATATTAAAGCCTATAAAACTCATTTCCAAAGCTCAAATATCAAACTGTGATCAGGTTAGGAGGGCAGCATCTGTGAATATTTCATCTTTTATCACGCTGATAATAAGGAGATGACAGAGGCACATTATTACAATGAGAGAATTGCTCATTTCAGCCCTGGCTGCTGGAAGCTGGGGTCTGCAGTGTGCATTACTCAATAAAATCAATTCTTATATGAAAAGCAAGTTTACTGAGCCACCACTGTGTCTTATTTGATTGTAATGAATAATATATGGACCCAAGAGCTTGCTCATCTGGTAGGGAGAGGGAAAGGAAAAGGCTTGAGTTTGGAGGGGCATTTCAGTGTAAGCAATAATTTATCAAAATTGCGTTTTATTGTTCAGAAGAAATGTTACGGGACTGCAGTCTGTTAAACTCATAGTTTTGAAAACAAATCTTAAACTTCCACTAACACAAAAAAATATATTAGCCAAAAATGAAGAGTGTAAAACAACTTTTATCTTGCATTTGATTATTTAGGTTCAACAGATAATGACCAACTAGCATGACAGTTTAAGTTTTACACAATTTCTGCTGCAATTCCTTGTATCTTCAGGTTTTTTTGGCCACATATCACACTACTCTCTACCTAAAGAAAAAAATCTGAACAAAATAGTCTACCTTATCACTTGTAGGAGGATAAACACAGCTCTATGAAAAATAATAGCATCATATCTACTTTGAGAGGGACCTAAGAAAAAAGGCTGACATTCGCTTATCTTTTGGATCATATTTTATTACTATTTTTGCTTAAACATATTTGTACCATTTGAAAACAGCTTACTAAGAACAGAAATATGGAAAAATTTCAGAGACCAACGCATATGTTTTGTCCAAATTTGGTACATTTAGCTGTTAGTACTGTCTATCTCTCCTGAACTACTTTTATTCAAACATTTGTTTCATGACTAAATGTCAGATTGGATCAGCTTCCCATCTTTTCAGCTCTGAACATAAAATAAAATAAATAACTTTCTCCAAATATACAAATACTGCAAAAAAAGGTCTTTACAAAATCATTAAATTATTAAATCCCAAGCAGTTTTATGCTTATTTAAACATAAAACTCTATATACTCTCCATAATCTTAAATACACATTTTCTGAAATTATGGGCATTCCCTGTTAGTTGTTCTTTTAAAATAAAGTATTATATTTAAAAACTACTTTACAGGCAATTTTTTTCTTACACACTTAAATTTTCACGTTGTAGGAACCGAACGAACCTTTTACATCGAGTGTTGTAAGTGCAGTATCTAATGCTAGATTTACAAAAGTAGATAATTTGGAAGCATTTTTCATAGCAGCATCTCTAGTAAAATGTTCATATGCTTTGTAGTTACTTAGCCCTTATCCAGCTATTTTAAATAAGGCAAATATCTTCTGGATTCCCAGTTTCCACACTCTGCAAATATGACAGAGTTACACATGACAGAGTACACTCTTTGTCATGAAGTACAAGTTAAGAACTGGATCTATGGAGTAAGATTTTCAGGCACTTTCCAGTTTTCAGGAAATGTTAAAAGGCATTATGTTACTGACTTCTTCCTTCTTTTTCTTTTCCTTCTTTTTTTTAAAGCACCTCAGTACTAAACCTTTATATTCCCACTAAAGGTGAGAACTATTTTGATCTGCAGCTTTAAATCAATGCCTTATAGGCAAATGAGTCTCAGTATAACCATTTATTTGTTATTAGCAACAGTGTTAAAGAGGGCCATTTCTTTTCAGACTTCTGAGAAAAAATGGCCCTCATCACAAAAATAACATGACTTTAAATTGTCATTATTACCATGCTGTGATAATGACCTATCATTCTGGCACTTGTAATCCAATCCCTTGCTGTAAAACATATTTAACTTATTTATACATAAATATTTATTCTCACTGCCTTCATTTCTTTCCCTTTGCTTACACACCACCAAAGTCAGTAGAGTTTAATGTGGGAGGTTTATTCTATTTTTTTAAATTTTTATTTCTATTCTAAGCTTTAAAAACTCTCTCCTCCTATTTTATTTTAGGGGTGCATTTGATGCAAACTGAAACAATATTCCCATGTTCTCAGAAAGAGTATTAAGGAAATTATTGAATATGAGCATCAGGGATATCAAGAAGTTTACCAAAGTTTACACACCGACACTCCAATTCAGTAAGTGCAGACTGATGTTCATAGAAACACAAAAGAAATCCATTTGGGTTGCAACGAACTCCAGCAGGTCCTCTATTCAAACCTCTGCTTTGTGCCAAGTCATCTTTACAGTTAAATCACAGTGATCAAGCATTTTCCAGGATGATTTTGACAAAGATGCCACAGGTTCTCTGGGCAACCTGAGTGCTTACCCACTAACTCTGCTAAAATATCCCCCTTAGGTAAGATCAGAGATTTTCCTTGTTGCTGCTTGTGACACTTGAACTTTTGTATCAAGGATTCTCTGAGAAGAGCTGGGCTGAGATGTTTTAAACTCTGCTCCCTTAGACTCTCCTTCTGTGTCATTTCTTTCAGAGTAGAATGAACCAAACTCTGAAGCACCTATTATCATCTCCTTATTGCAAAGCAGTTCCAACACAGGCAATTTGTACTAAGGCTTCTGAAAGCTGCTTTAGTAAAATTTGCTTATTAAACTGACATTGTGTGCAATTGATTCAGCTACAATGGAACTTCATGCAAACCCACACTGCATTACTGTGGTTGAGCGATGTGTATGCACTGCCAATAAATCTCATTATTTTGGTCTCTTAATTGTTGACAAATTCTCGAACTAATCTTCTATACAGTGGTAAATTTTCCCTTACAGACAATGTTGCAGAAAACAGGAGAAAAAACTCTACACAACAATTCTTGCAGATTACCTGAAAATGTGTTTGGTATCCTACAATTAAAACACAGGAAATACAGAGCTAAACTTACAATAAAAATATAGTAGATATACAGATTTCACTGAAAACTGTCAGCAGGAAAAGAGGAAACATTTCCCTATGGAAAAAAGTGTTTAGAAAAATCACAAAACTTCATTCATACAGAAGAAAAAATAATTTTTAAAAGGGTAACCTGATTTCTGTAATATAAAATCAATCTATTTTAATAACCACCAGCTGCTTAATAGATAAAAGAAAATTATTAGAAGGAATTGGAAGACTTTTCTTACAAGTGAGAGATCCATGCTTGGACACTAATTTTTTTAAGGGGAGCCATAGAGAGGACTACATGTCAAAAGTATCAGAAGGGGTTAAAACAGGCCTGTCACATCTTCAGCAATAACATTTAAAACAACAACCACTAATGTGAACTTCTGTGACATTATTTGTCTGTTGATAGCACTAACACATGAAGAGGAAAGAACAAAATTATCTATGATATACGATCAGCGGAGCAAAGCACCCTCTTCTGAGTTAAACCCACACAGAGAATAGGATCAAAACAGTGTCCCCAAAGTGACAAGACTTTTTAATTTCAATAGTGAAAGAGAAGCATTGCTCAGAGAGATCTGTGTGGGAAGTAATTGTCTTGAAAATAAACACCAAGGTACGACTTTAAAAATAAATAAATAAATAAATAAACAAACCACATATATCCTGCACTGGTACCAACCCCTGAAGAGCAGGTTTAAGAGTTGATAGTCTGGGATTTGTTGATCATTGTGAAAGATAACAATTTCTTAGAGGGGTTCTCCCTCTATCCTAAAACTCTTTAAAAATACGTCATTTGGTATGAGAATTATGCATACATAATATTAAGTCAATTTTATTAAAAAGGTCATTTCATAGCAATTAAATCTCAACAATGAAGAACTGTCCAACAGCAGGGAGAGTTATTTTTATCAAAACATATGTTGCAACAGCAATGTTTTCTTCCTATCCTCAAAACTTCCTTCAAAGTACAGGTCCTCTAAGCAAGACATGAAAATAATTCACAGAATTACATAATCACAGAATCAGTCATGTTGGAAGGGACCACGGTTGGTCATCTGGTCCAACCCCCAATTCAAGCGAGCTCATCCTAGAGCAAATTCCTTACCATTTTGCTCCTTCTCTTGGAATTCTCCCTAAAACAGTGTAATCATAGTGACCCCCATTTATGATCAAAATGAAAAAATATTTAAAAAAAAAAAGTTTCACATTGATTCAATTTCAAAAACTTGACCTAAAACATAGCCTAATTAGCCATTTGAAGTTATATTCTTATATTTACGTTTTACTACAGCACAGAAAGATTCACTATTAATGGTCAAAGCAGCACTTACTAGAGAGTATATAACCTTAAATACTTAATTAAAATGTTCTATTTCCATTTACAGAAGATATTACTGTAGTCAGTAACTTTTAAAGGACTTGTTAATGATTCAATCTTTTCATTCATCATCAAAATAAAGTAATACTAGAAGATGTGTTTTATTAATTTAAGTGAAGAAATAGACTTATTCAGCTGTAACAGCCCACTTGCAAGTGATATTTGCCTCTTAAAGTAAATTTCTTGTATTCAATGGTTATAACGGTCTTACTAATGGAATAATAACTAAGTGAAAGTCATTAGCGCACTTTGGATGACTGGATCTGTCGAGGTTTAGGAGTGGTATTCTCCAATGTTGTGCTCCCACTGAAACCATGCCCTGCTCACTCACTCTCCCTCCCTCTCCTCCTCCCTGCTGTGGAGGATTGAAGAGGAGAACTGGAGGCACAAAAGGCAAAGATCATAAGTTGTGAGAAAAGAGCAATTTACTAAAAACAGCAATGAGATAAGAAAATGAACAGTAACAGCCACAATATAAATAATAAAAGTGTACAAAGGAGAGAGAGTGATCTATATGCACAATCCTCACCACGGAGCTCAACCGACACTGCCATGCTACCCCAACTCAGAAGCCAGCCCTTCCCCCATTCCCAGAAAAGGACATGATGTGGTACAGACTAACCTCCAGGTCATGGCCATCCCTGCTCCTGGCTACTGCAAAAATGAACCCTATTCTGGATGGAACCAGCACACCATCACACTCATGACAAAGCCAAAGTTGCAGCCATATAAGAAGTTCAAGGGAAGTTATAGAGTGTGAATTCTTAAGTAAAACCAAGAACCCCTTAAAAACCTACTTGCAAGTACTCTTTTTCTTTTCAGACTGAAACAAACAAAATTCATTTTACAGATGTGTTTGTAGACCCTTCCAACTGTCGTGAAAATCTCATTCCTCAAGTATTATACCAATTTGTCTTCATAATAAGAAATTATGTTAACTTTCCTAAAATACATCCACAGTTCACACTGTATACTAAATAGCCACACTTAAGTATCAAACTAAAGGACCTCAGCTCATCGCAAAAAGAAGGGCATACTGGAGATATGGACTTCACTTGCTGGAATCTTATGTCTGCGAAGGGTAAAAGAGATCCCTGGACAACCAAGAGAATTACACCATTCTAGCCCCTCCCTATCTCTTACATCCTTCCATTGTCTGGTGTAACTACAGTGAGATTGACTCCAGGGTCCTCTGTATCCATAGAGGAACAGACAGACATGGATTTGGGTAATTGATACAAGAGATGCAGGGGCAATAGTGATTGCTGTTAGAGAACACTGAAAATTAGCTATCAGCATTAAGGGGGGAAAAACTGTAAAATCTTGTTTAGAGCTAGCAAATTTGTTGTTGCAATTTTACATTCTTACACATTTACTAAAGCTTCGGCCAAAGCCTACACTCTGTACAGAATAAGTTTTCTTTTGGTTCACTTTCCTGTTCAATTATTATCACCTATACAGGCATTAGATAGTATATTGCAGAGAAAAGTGATAGAGATTAGAGTTACAGAGACATAGTTTTTACCTCTGATACAAAAATCTTCCATGCAATAAAAACTCCTTCTGCACACATTAGAGACGTAGTTTTTGAAAGCGTGGGGAGAGGTAAAGGATGAAAAAAAAATGAAAAACAACAAAAAAAAATCCAAACAAAACCCAAAACACCACAATGCTCATCTTGGACGCATTATTTGCACTTTTCCTAATACATGAAAGCTGCTGTAGAATAGCTAGGTGTTATTATTCATTACAATTTTCTATTACACTGTGATAAATGGCACCCTCAGAGTTGTTCAGAGGATGCTTATTACAGTCATTTAAGTAAGAGGTGATTTATGTTAAATAGGTTGTTTCATATAGCTATATGCCATGCCTATACTGGCCTGTCACTACTATTATTGTTAGTGCTAGAATAACTGGATTTTAATTGAATTATGACTGTTCCATGCATGTATCACACTGCATCCTATTTATTATCTCTTGCAAAATAAAACTGTACTAATTATATATGCTGTAGAGCTAGAATATTTTTCATTCTGTTTAGAGATTTGACCCTTTTTTAGTGTCAAGTTTAACAAAGGTTTTTGTTTAAAAGGCAACCATCACTCTCTAGTGATAATATTAGAGAAGACAATCTGCAGGCTGTACCAGTCATTTTCCCATGTAATAAAAGAGGGCTTCTTCCACCTACATATTTCATAGTTCGGTACCTTATTTATGCACAGATGCACAATACTGTCCAGATAGCATAAGGATTTGGGCAAGAATCTGACAGGAGTAGGCTTAATTCCTCTTAGGGACTTTGGCCTTCTCTTTGCTGCTGTCACAGAATTACTGATATTAAGAGCAGGTATGCTCAGTTCATTATCAATATGACAGACATTTAAGCCTATCAATAGTCTGAATACAATCAACGTAGGTCACCTTTTTTAAAGCACAACTTTAAATTGAAGAAGATAATCTATTGAGCGAGTGAAATTATAACTTCCTATTTTCAGTGAAAAATGAATGGAAGGCAAGAATTTAAAAAATGTACAAAAGAAAATGAATTCTCCTATTAAACAAAGTGCTGCATAACTTTCTTCAACTTGTTCCTAAAATTCTTAAAAAAATCTTAAACCAGAAACATTTCATTAATGGTCAGAGATTTAAATTCTCAATGCTGCTTTTCCACCCCAAGTAGCAGAATTTATCTCAAATTTACGAATGTCTAATTGTTGTTCTTTTCTCAGAATTAACATCATTATTTTGCAAACATACAGAAGCATTTGCACTATACATGACCTATATAGCTCTGACGGTGAAAGAGTTTTCATTAATGCACTTCTCACAATATTGAGAGCAAATGTCACACAGCTGAATTTTGCTTGATTGTATAACCACGAGAACACATTTTAAGCAGGATACAGGAAGTCTACAATCTCATGTATTACTAGCAACTCAACAATATTTTCAAGTTTATTTTGTTTAAAAGTTAAAAGCCCAAAAGTGAAAACCCAGAGCAAATAATATGTTAAATTTAGAATTCAGTGCTAAAGCAGGATAGACTACCTGAAGTTAAAGATCTTTTTCCAAGATAAAGTTCAGATGAGAAAAACAGATGGGGAAGTAGCATTATGTATTGTTTTTTCTGATGTGAGAGAAAGCTGCTTTTTTTTCAGATTTTAGCATTCAAATGCAAGTGCCAATAAGGTTCAGCTCCAGGGCTACCGAAACTGTTTTGCAGTAGCAGAAGGCCCTAGGCCACTGAATGATGGATAAAAATAGCCCTTATAATCACACAGGACATCATAATGAAGCTAATATATGAAAGTTTTCATCTGATCCTGTAGAAAAAAATTCTAAAGATAAGCAAAAGTAGCAAGCAGTAGAAAAGGTGAAGCAAAGCTCAACATTTTAAAAAGAAATCTGAGATACCTATTGGCAAAATAGCTCTGCATAAGCCACCTGCTCTCATGACAGTACAAAATCATAAATATAAATGAGGATGCTAAAATTGTACCAGTCACGTATGTGAACTATAACAATAAAAGTGCTGATAAGTAAGCAATTCTAAATGGAAAAGTAAATGTACTTGTTGCTAACAGAAAACAGTGACCCTCGCATTCAGCCATCTTTGACATTTCTCTTTTAATATCTGTCAGAATCAAATCACAGACCCAGTTACAGAAGGACTTCACACCAACTTTGTCCATCATTTAAAATAAGTATTTTGAATGGAAAGCAGTAGTGAATGAAACTCTAGCTTTCTAACATAAATGGGTAATTCAACAGCCAAAACATATTCTGATGAGAATACATCAGAATTAAACTTTAACTACTTTTTAAAAAAAAGTCTTTTAGATGCTAATGGCCATTGTTTTCTCACTTAGTAAGCAAAATTTTTGTCACAAAAGGTCAGATGATTGCAAAGAATTAATTGAATGTCTAAAAGAAAGGAAAATGTTTCCTTAAAAAGCTAAGATGGACCTCTTATGCCATTCCTACAGCAAAATAATGTCCTGTAACAATAGAGATTTGATTTGCTGAAATTAAAATGCTTTTATGGTGGAATTAGTGCTTCAATATTTTTAGCAGCCTAAATATGCCTTCCATTTTAAAAAGACATCTGATAACAGATAATTACATTTCATCTTATAGAAACTGAGTTGTTTTCTTAAGGAAAAATACTTTTCTTTTTTCCATGAAGGTTAAAATATAGCCATCATTAGTAGCAGCAAAAGGCTTTAGGTGCCTACTTCAGCTTAGAGGATATTTATTAGCATATAAATAGCCATTGGTGGCTGCTTGATTTTACCTATTTTATGTTTCAATGTGGCATCAGAATGCACTTAGCAAGAAACCTGGGGTGGGCAGTGAGATGTGCACTCTGAGGAGGAGTTCTCTATCCATCTCTCTATCCATGCTATTAAAAAAAAAATCACCTGTTCCTATGTTACTGAGTTTTATGGTTACTATATCATTTAAATAGTCTAATTAATGAGTTCTACAGAGCAATATGACACTGTTAGAAGAAGGTGCATTGGTTTATGCAGAAGCTTTTTCCTGAGAATATGAAACTATGTCAGGGCAATGCATTTTCTGTATGATAAATACAATTGTTTATCTATTTTATATTTACCTGAAATCTGTCTAAAATAACTTCTGTCTTTTTATTGATAGAAAATAATGGAAAAGCAAGGTGTTGTTGTTACCCTATCAGCACTACTCTCATGAAATACATTTTCTCATGGGACACAGACAGGGAATGAAAGCCATGAGCTTTCCCTGTCCTCTGTTTCAGACTGACCTTCAAGATTTACTGCTTTAAAATGTTAATTATCATGTGTAACATTTCTTATGTCACTAAGTGGAGTGTAGCAGCAGAGGGAGAAACGTTCTTTTTAACAGCATTCCTCACAGCCAAGGAGGGGTGACTGAAAGCAGAGAGCGCAGGTGAGCAGATGGCTCCTCTAGGGGAGCCGTAAGGTCAAACACACTTCATGCATTCTTATGAGGGACGTGAGGAGGGTCTGCAGCAAAACAAACCTGCCTTGTTGAATGCGCATAACCTTTACTGAACCACAGCAAGCAACTGGTCCAACAGCATCTTTCAACCTCCTGCTGGTTCAGGCTCTCAACACACAAGAGCACCAGGCAAGATGACATGACCACTCTGGAACCAGAAGCACATTGCACCCAGCTCAGAACTGGCAGACTGTTCCTTCACAATCACCCCAAGAAGGTAAGCAAAAAGTGTACCTGTCTTTGGAGCTGCAACAGGCAATTGCATCCAGAAAATTTCAGGGGAATTAAAGCATTACCCAGAAAATGTCATTAATGTGTATCAGCTTTCGCACATAAAAATAAGATAGTCATCACGAAAAAGTAACTAACTTCTGATACGAAATGGTCTAAGCCCTGAACTTTTTAGGCTCCCTCTGTAATCACTTGTAATACAAGATGGAAGAGAGCCATTCTATGATTCTGTGTTCTCCCATACAACTAGCAATAGGACAAGAGGACAGAGTCTTTAGCTGAGCCAGGAGAGGTTGAAGTTGGACCTTAGGAAGAAGTTCTTCACAGAAAGGGTGATTGGGCATTGGAACAGGCTGCCCAGGGAGGTGGTGGAGTCACAGTCCCTGGAGGTGTCTAAAAACAGACTGAGTGTCGTGCTCAGTGCCATGGTTTACTTGACAAGGTAGTGTTAGGTCACAGATTGGACTCAATGATCTCAAGGTCTTTTCCAACACAGTTGATTTTGTGATTCATACTCTTCTGGAGAAGCCACTGGCAGCACCTAAAAGTGTATTAGGGTCTGGCATTCAAGTAACTGAATCCAACCATTCATACCTACGTGTTTTGTATCAAAAGAGGGACTGTACATGCATATCTTGCATACTGTTGATTCATCCTGATTCCTAACAAATCAATCTCTCATGTTCCAAAAGGTTTTTTAAAATTAGAAAGCAGCCAATACTGTGGACAATGCTTTCATGGATGCCACTTGAATATTCTGCCTGTCAATACTATGCCCTTCTAATCAAAGCTTAGAATCTTTGTCCACCTACCTTCCTTCTTTGGCCTTAGGCCAAAGTCTTCATTCATTCAACAAAAAAACAGTTAGGTCCACAAGGGGCAAAGTAAAAAATAATTTCTGGCACCACAAGTGCCAATACTTGAAAAATATTGTTGAAGAAGTACAATAAGAGATTTTTAGATTGACCTGATTAAAATAGTCATTAAAAGTGTTAATGTTTAATTATAAACAAAACATTGGAAGAAATTAAATATCAGTCCCATCACTTTTGAAATTACCATTTCACTCTCAGTTAATCAAGTCAAAGAAAGGTCAAAGACCTCTATCTTCTAACAAACACAATTCTTGATTCATTACATTAGTCGCAAATTTTAGATTGCAAAAATCTGATATAACTCTACTGTCCTATCTATATAAGTTTTAAATGTTATTTCACTTCGATGACATTTGCATTCCAGTTTATACTGAATGAAGCAGGGCCAATATTTTGCAAATGAAACAGGAACCCTAACCAGGCATTGTCTTCTTGATGAAAAGAGCTGCTGAAAAGAATTATTTTTTAAATTAGTAAAGTCTACTTCTATGGGTTTAAAGTCACTAAACCAAAAAAAATAGTATTTTTACAGTAAAGGGAGAAAGATGGAAGGATCCTACAATATATTACTTCTTAAAATAAGCAGTTTAACACCCCGATAATACAGGGGTTTAACAAACATACCAGAAGTCTAATCTGCTAAACAGCACAAGTCTTGTCTATTATAAACACCAAAATGGTGATACATTGTTCTTGAGGAAGCTTTGTGAGCTCATTAACAACTGGTTAGTTTACATGACATTGGAGACACCACTGTTTTCCCCTCTACCTCCAAATTTCGAGCCTGCATTGACCATAATAATCAAGAACAATAGATCCGTGCACTTCCCTTTAACAGCTGTATATCCAAGAGAGTTTAAGGGACCAAACTAACTAACCAACCAGAAACACAAGAGTGAAAAAACCAACATCAGATGTCATTTAGATTTCTGTTTCCCAGACAAAGAATATTTCTCATGTATAAATATTTTGCCCTTTCCAAAAATCTGTAGTAATTAGTACCATAATTACTTTCATATAGTTTGTTTAAAAATATGCCTGGCAGTTAGGCAAACACTGGCTTAATGATGGGGAGTGTGAAAGTCCCACAAGAACAAGGATTGAATGACAGTATATATTGTGAGCATGACAATGCTTCTAAATGTTTCTAACGCACAGCTTAACCATGAAGCTAATTTTGCAGACAGAATTATGTTGGTTTACGATCTGTCTATAGCCACATAATTAGAGAAGGAAACTGCATGGAAACTGGAGAAGAGCACAATAATTCTTTTGCAATGGAGCACACCTTGATAGGTGTGCACACGATAGCTGAATTGTTTTTCTGTGGTAGAAGAACTTAAGGAGGTATAAGCATGTCAGCCATTGTATGCCAGAAATCAGGCTCCTCTTAGGTACGTGTGCCCCTACTTGTTTTAATGAGACAATTTACCCCTTCATGGGAGAAGCTAACAACAGAAGAAGTGTCTTTGACGTGATTCATATGCATCTTTATTTTCAATTGGAGCAGCTTTGTTGCAGGCCCTCTCACTTTCATCTCACAGAAAAATCTAACATGTCTGACCTGAAAAAAGGGGGATTTTAATAGGCATTCCCAGTTCATCTGACTAGGTAAATAAATGGTTCTTCTTTTACTCTCATGCTGATCACTAGAAAACCTTAGTCTGAATGAGATCTTTGTCCATTTCCTTTCCTTAAACAGTTGAAAAAATACAGACTTCACAAG
The DNA here is from genome assembly GCA_013399195.1 of Dicrurus megarhynchus. Lineage (NCBI taxonomy): Eukaryota > Metazoa > Chordata > Aves > Passeriformes > Dicruridae > Dicrurus > Dicrurus megarhynchus. Next base: position 421,333 of record VXAD01013339.1, read on the forward strand.
TGATTCTATTATGCAGCCATGTATTTTTTGAAAACGTAAGCATTTGAAGAAAATATACCCCTGGTTAGAAAAAATTTTATTTTGATGTGAAGAGTTACCTAAAATCCTCTCAAAATATTTTTTTAAAAAATCAGAACATTTGTAGACTGCAGCCTCTCTCCTTAAAACCCTTTGATCCATTCTTCAGCTATAAGCAAGACAACCAAAATTACACTTATGAATTCCTGAATTACCTTAAGCAAAACATAATGACACTCTCTGAACTATCTGCTTTCCTTCCAAATATACTACTTGAAATTGAACCAAACTTGAATCAAATTGGAAAACCCTTCTCTTCAATTAAAATCTAACAAACTGCCTGTAAAAATGAAAATAAAGTTTTTGTAGTGTGCCACTAAGTTATCTTTAGAAACCAGATGTATCTTCATAAAAAGTTAAACATATATAAGCAAAAGCAATAAACTAGCAAATATTTGTACTAATGCATTTAAGAAGATGCCTTCATTCTTGTCAGACTATTTAATGTTGGTGTAATAATTTTTATTCTCTTAATGCTTTCTCATTGGTGAAACAACTAAGTGCAAACACTACCGTGTGATCACACACTATGGAAGTCAAGTGAAAAACGTAAGCTTATTTCCACCAGGGATAGATCTGGCTGCAGAGTTGTAACCTCACAGAGTTACCATTTTCTGAAACCCCACCTTACCGAGTCAAACATTGATACAATATTGTTTGGTATCTCAAGGTAGCAAAGAATGAAATTCCACTAAAATACTTAAACGGTTTTCAAACTGATACTTAGCATCTTGAAGAAATAAGATTAGAAACAGCTTAATCACATACATGTTTTAGAAGGGTAAACTATGGTGAAATTTGCCCACTTGTTTCACTGTCTCAGTTTAAACTGACGCATTTCATATGTTCACTATTCCTGTGATTTTCCTAACCACAGGCTTATTTCCACTCTCCACATGAAATAACTCATTCAACTTAATTTGAGAAAACAAACCAAAGGCCTAGACCAATAGAAAGTGTGCTTTAAAGGGACAAAATCAGAGGAGAAAAAGCCTTGCAAGGAAAGAACCAAATTATCACTCAGCACATCCCATGCTGTCCAAAACATAAATGCTACACCTATATTTCTATACAGTCATTTGCATGTAACTTGGGACTTAAAAATAATAATAATAATTTAGGTTTGAAATCAACTCTACACAGAGTTAGGTAATTTAACACTGCTCTGACTCCGGAAAAAAATACTTGATCTGCTTCTTCCTATTGGAAGGTAATTCAATATTTTATTGCAAAAACAACCCAGAAACCTATTTCACATTCTGTCGACTGACTGGATGGGAAATGTACTGCCAAGACAGACAAGTCTCCTGAGTGCAAAAACATCTGTAATCATAATTAAACAATAAAGTGCTGGCAGCATTTGTTTCCTCATATCCCTGCAGGGCTTATGTGTAGAAGTGATCTTATGTGCAGGGCTTTGTGGTGATCTCAGTATACTGGCCAAAAGGGTTAATTACTGTACAATGGGAAGGAGAAAAAGTAACACTCTGAGGGGAAGGTATCACTGAGGAAATGTGCATTACTGGATCAATGGCCATTAACTGAAGAACAGATTCACAGCAGGCTGTTAATGATGAGACAAAGATTACAGCTAGATACATCTTTCTGGTAAGGTCATCAGCTCAGAAGTAATAATAATGAGGCGGCAGACACTAGAATGGATGTGTAAACAAAAAAAAAAGAGAAGGAAAGAAAATTATGGAGTTGGAAAAAAGATGCTCTCAGCTGATATTTACTCATTCCACTAAGTACTGTGAGTCAAACATAGTGGTGGGGGGAGCTTCTTTCTAATCACACTTTCAGCAGATGAAGGTTTTTTCCCCCTTCTCTTTTAAAAACTGTCTCTGTAGAGGTCTGTGTTGCAAAGCAGTCCATAAAACTTGAGGGATTTTAAAGGGTCACGTTCACGGGCCCAGACACGTGTATTCCATTATAACTGTTGAACTTATAAAAATGTGTCATTTTAAATTGTGAAGATGAAGTATAACACAGTGAGATATGTTTAGTTTCCTAATGCCTTAAGAATATTTTGTTCACTGTATAGTTATCACACACTTATTTCTCCGAGGCATGCTGCCTCTTGTACATGTCAGCTGAAACGACAGCAGCCCTATTCAAAGACAGATGATGTACCTCCTGCTGTGCTAGCAAACAGACACTCAACAAGACTTGACTTTCACTGCTAACAGGCATGAACAGTGAACTTTGCAAATGAAGCCTCAGACTGAAAGAATGTGTCCAAAAAGCCCAAAGCTTCAGTCTCCAATCTGTAGTCTCTGGCCCTGAGCTTGATCAAAGCAGCTCTCTCAGTTGGCCTTGTTCTTTCTGGATATTTTAATCAAACTGTGAATCAAGGAAATATTCGAAATGGGAAAAGACACACACAACTGGACTACTGACAGTCCAAAATAAAACATGCTGGAAAATCAACATAGTTTAGTAGAAGGGTAATGTGATTTTCCCCTTAGTTTTGAAATAGTATACTATATAATAGTATATATATTATTTTACATAAGAGCTTTTTCTTATAAACTTTGCAGTAACTGAAATAACTTCATATGCTGAACTTTATTTCACTATAGTAACACAGAATTTTCTGGTTAATTTACCTAAATAATTACTTGGAAGGCAAGCAAGGAGACCATCCAGGACTCTTTCTCAACACAGGATGACAGTGATTGTGCACTTATATCTGCATTACTTAAAATAATTGTAGTCTGATGACTGACAAGACATTCTTAAAACAAAATTAAAGAATGCCCAAGAAGCTAAAGCATGTAAGTTCTTTTCAAATGCCAGCAGCCAATTCTATCCTTTAGGTATGCACTTTCTTGATGTTTATGGTAATCAAAAAAAGCATTAATTTGGTACTTTTGAACACTCATGTCACATAAGGAAGAACTTTCTCACCACATTTCTAATAGCATATGGTAAAAGACATTCCGAAAAAGCAAGCAGGAGGAAGCAGGACAGCATTCTTGATACCTCAAGGAAGACCTCTATTATGCTTAGTAGCTTTAAGGAAATCTGAGTATGTTCTTTACTCAAAACTATTCCATAATAAATGTATAAAAGCATGCTGGGATTTTTTTAGTCAGCAATTATCTGAAATGGCTACCATTAAAAGAAAAAAAATACATCAATAAATGTTTGTATCTTATAAATACCTTCAGAACACAAAATACAGAGAAACAGTATTATGGTCTGCTATTTACCACAACGTAAAGCAAGAGCAAGTCAGAGGAATCCAGTGCAGATATTCAACTGTAAACTGGTTTAAGTTTGGAAGTGAATAGAGCCATATGAGAAGAGCAAAGGGAGAATGATGACAGTATCTTTCCTTTCAAGAGAGTTTTACAGATTTATAAATGACAGTAGTCATCTATCCCTGCCCAATGATTGCTTTCATGTGGTTAATTAATTGCAAGCAAATTTGGCAGAAGAATTAAAATACAAAGCTTTTTTCAATTTAATTTTTAAAAAACCCTACCAAACAAAACCCAGCAAAAAACCAAAACCACGCCTAATCATACCAGCCAACCAAAAATAATTCCCCCCAAACAAAACAGGAAAGAGAAAAAACATCTCCCAAAAAACTAACAGATAAATAGAGGGAAAACATTCAATTTATTGCCCCAATGAAGTAAACTCTATGCTGTAAACTCAGTAATTGGTCATCCTTCGGCAGCAAATCTACATATGGTGTCTTTGGATTTGGTCACAATACTTTTCTGCCACAGCCTATTATTAGCTAAACGATGTAAGAGGTAGGTGCAGGCAGAAGAAGAGCTTAGGGCACTCAGAATTAGTTATCCCCAGTAAGAAGAGAGGACTATTTTCTTGCATATTGACTTGCTTAGAACTTACTAGCTCTTGGATATAAGTCTTTTCCTATATGATTTGCATTAGAAATAAACAAAAAAGGACATACATGCACATTGCCAAGACAGACTTCTCAAAATTAAGAATTCTGCAAAACAGCATGGCAGCCTGTGTGTTCTCACAGACAAATAATAAATCCCAGCTGATTTAAAAGCTAGTGCAAATCTTCATTTAGACTTATTATAATCACACCATAAAAAAAGCACAGCTGAAAGCAACAAAGAACAAGACAAGCAATAAATTATGACCTCTGTGTTTTCATAAAAATTACTTTTTTTTTTTAATCATTCACAGACAGATGGATTTTCTTTGATTTTTCCCATTCTCTGGCAAACCGATGAGTGTGCTTTCCTTTGGCATATCACAACAAAATATGTTGTGTTTTTGACTGAGGTATTAGGAAACTAATACAAGTGAAAAAAACGCAAAACCAGAAATAAAAGGGAGTATTTTTTTTGTATTTGCTATCCAGAATAATTTGATTGTTATAATGCTGCCATTAGGCTTAAATTCATTACTGAAAATGAAACAACATATATAACAGTTCCAGTTAGTGTCCATTATTTCTTTGATGCACTGCTTATGAGATTCCTGAGAACAGAATATGTTGTAAAGGAAATCTAAGTCAAAATTTACCTGATGATAACACAACAAAACTTTAAATAAACAAAGGATGGTTCTTACTTGAAAACACACTTCCTCTTTTACCCCTATCAGGGGTTCACAGCTTTAATCTATGTGTTATTGATAGGAATTGATACCATTCTTCACCTTTTTTCAGGCTGACAAAGTCTATACTTGGAAGAAAACAAACATTTCATCTATCATAAAAAGAAAAGTGGGAGTTCAGGAACACAGTTGCTCCACAAATTCTGAGATTTTTAAAGGAATTAATAGAATAGAGCCAATTACAGTTCAATCGCTCTCCTTAAATGCAAGATAGAGTCAATATGCAAAATACATGAAAATTTTATATACTTGTGATTGCTCTAAATAATAAAATCCAATCTAGTAACTACTAATTATAACTAATTCAAGGTACAGGATATCTTGAGTTAGTTAGATTTAGATGACACTATAAATCTCTGCATTCTGCCTATTTAAAATTGTATTGTCTCACAACTGTCAGATTCCCGAATCCCTCATGCAGATCCATTGTAACTGTCATAAGTGAAAGGGTTTCACATGTTTTCTTAATGTATTATGTTACCTATAGCCATAGTTTTGTACAGCTTTGGGTTAAGAAGATATTACCACTCTCCAGCTCAGTTTACCTTCTATCTTTATCTCTATGATTAATCATAAAATCTCTTCTTTCTCTTCCAGAAAGCTAAAGAACACTAAAAGCTCCCGCAAGACAGGAGGGAAAAAATACCCCTTCTCATAACCAAATTTTTCAAGCTTTACAGTCTCCAAATCTGAAGACCAAGATGAAGTTTTAAACAAACTGAGGAAAGCTTACATACTCATATAAACAGTTATCTTTTCCAGACTGTTTTTACACTTCAGAGTTAGAAATTCATATTGTTGTTCTGGTGCTACTAACAAACAAGCAACAATTTAGGATTGCCCTCTATTTTTCCTGACTTAAAACCAAAAGATTGCTGTTATTTAGGAAGTCTGAAATTGAGCCATTTTATTTTATACAGATACCTTAATACTTTTGTGTTAGCTGATGTTTCATTTCATGCTGCTGAACAGGAGCTGTATCTTCCCTTAACAGTATCATCACACCTATATGTGTATTAGGAGGAAACAGCAGCTAAGACAAGAAAGTCCAACAATGACAATGTTTAGCCATAGGCAAAAAAATTAAACATATCATTAAATCTTAAAATGCAAATTTAATCCAAACATCTGGACTTAGGAAGGAAGAAATTATCAAGTCAATTATAAACAAACCCAACTTGTAACATATTTATCTGTTGAAGATGTGAAAGTTTAACATTCTAAGGACTTCAAATTACTGCATTCCTACAAAAATGAAAGTGTTCTACTATAGCAGATGTACCCAACAGGTTTTTGATTTAGGTTGAAGCAGAAAATCAGCAGAGCAGCAAACACTTTTGGCCTACAGGCAAGAGTGAACACTTGGGTCCTATAATTCTGTATGTTTCCAGCAAACACTAAGATGAACATTTTGAATTATTTTACTGCAAAAGATAGCTATTTGTGTTCCTTCCCTATTGCAACAGGTTGGAAAAGTGAAAACGTACATGACGTGATCTTCAAAGATGGTGATAAATCTCACATAACCAGTAAAATTACAAAGAGAAAAAAGATGAACAAAAATTTTTGACAATAAATCCAAAACTAGATAAGATTTAAACCAGATTTTAGAAAGAAAAAATTATAGCCATTAGGCAAGTTATTTATTTCGCCTTTGATTTGCTTGTATTTTTGCTACAAAAGTAGGTTTGTTAGCTTTGTGTTGCCATAAACATAGACCAAAAAAGGGTCATTGTGTAAGAGATCACTTCCATAGCTATGCAGAAATGTCAGAAAGTTTGATTCTATCTAACCCTTCAATTTACACTCATAGAAATACTCAAAAGTAATTTTAAACCACCTTCTTTGAAAAATATACTTCAAAACCATGGCAAGATATGCTACAATTTGACTGATGAACATTTGAACCCTCAAAATCCCAGTCTTACTTTTTGCGTAAAAGTGTACACGTCAAGCACAAATTTCCTTAAGCTTTATTTTTAAAGAACCACATAGTAAAAAAGTCAGTCTATTCATTCTTCGTTTTATGAAAGGGAATGAGAACTGGAGAAACCAGTCATAGAAAAGACTTATCAGAGGGAAACTGCAAACAATAAAATCGGGTTAAAGACAAAAAGCCTTTTTTTGTCATAACTGGCATTTGACAATACTCCAACCATATTCAAACACATTAATAACCCAACATGTATTTTGTATAGAAGCCATTCTAAAATACAGTTTGAAGATGCTTAAATCTAAAGCAAATGGATGCCCGCCAATGGAATCACAGTGATTTTGGGACCCTTTACTTCGAACATTGCAATGGTGGGGCTCTTCCATACAGGATAGCTCCACTCAACCTTGTAGTGTTGTATTTCCTTCCTGGCCTGACAGGAGCAGCAGCAGAGATTTTAGCACCATAATAGAGCAAGAGAACTGTAACAGAAAGATGGAAGCTAACAAAGCCTTCCTACAGACAAACTCTCTATTATGATTGAATCCGTTCTGATTTCTTCTTTGTCTATCACAATGAACAACCTGTGCATGAAGATTAGCTGATCACTTTAAAAAAAACTATAGAAATTGATTGAATTTTTAAAAAAATAGCAAACTCAAATTTAAAGCATTGTATTTATCACTATAAACATAGTAAGGGTTGTTATGAAGAGATCAAAAATGAAGTTTCTTCCAGTGTTTTGTTCATTCTGCATCTGATAGCGTTCCATATAGCCAGGCAATCCAAAATGTATAGCTAGAGAAAATGTAGAGAGGGGTTCAAAGTGAAAAAGGAAACAGGAATAAAATTCAACATAGATCTCCTCTACTAAGTATACAATATTTGATTAGCGAAAAGACCTCACCTTAGAGCTTCACAAAATAGTGCAAAAATAACATCCTCAAAGTACTACTACAGCATCTGCGGGAATCTGTTGGAGCATCAATTCTATTCTTTTCTGTGGTCTCATATGCTAGAGGGAAGAAAGTAGGCAATTATGAATGGATCACAGAATTTCTTTTTATATGCATGGTAGGGTAAGTCCTACTTCCTGTTAAATGGAAATGCCTTGGTATCTAATGTTTCACAACTGCAATTTGATATAGGGTTTGGATAAACATATTCTGCTTATACTAATATAACTTGGAGAAAAAGAAAATAAAACAAAAGAAAACCTAAACAGAATTACACTCTTAAATCTTCACAAACATTGAAGGCTCTTAGTATTATGAAATGAGACTCACAAAAAATTAATTCTATTTGCACCTGCTTTCACAGAACAAATAATCTATAATTAGGTAAAGTGATGAAATGAATATGTTAAGCATGCTACAATAGTTTTCTTACATATATCTACCTTACCAAATGCAGGATCTAGTTGGCTCGTCTTTGTTGTTTTAAGTACAATTTTATATTACAAATCACTTTTATGATTGGTGTTAAAAAAAACCTCCTACAGATTTCTATCTCTGTCAAAACCAACCTATAATACAGACTTAAACTATAAAACATTTCCAAATATTTTTTTTGCATTTGGAAATATAAAAAGTGCAACATTGTTACATTAACATTCAAACTTTCAATTTAGAGAGAAAGTAATGCAATATTTCTTCTTTCCCAACAGACAGAAAGACATTAATTAGATAGAACTATGTCAGTATGCTGGTCTACACTCTTTCACTCAGCCACAGATAGGTGAAATCATCTCACTGTGTATGGATCTCTACATTACTACTGGAAAAAGAACCCTGCAGTTAAGAAAATGACTGGCTAATAATATATTTAAAACCCCACCTGACATGATAAATGAAAGAGAATAAATGTATACAGCTAGTGAAACTTCCAGGGAACAGGGGGAGACTTCAACACTTTTGCTGACAGTAACTTTACTGTCAGTGGCCTGTCTCTCTTGGAGGCAGCTGTCAATCACAGCCCATCCTTCTCTCCCAGAGGAGTTCATTGTGCCTGCAGACAGTTGTGGAATAACTGCTCCTAGGCGTCAGAGCGGCAGATGGAGTGTATCTGTCAATCATTGTCACTAATTATTAACTTCTGTCACTCAGAGCAAGGCAACATATCTCCGCCTGATCCTCTGTGATTTGATCTGCTACACCACCTCAGAGACAGACAGTTCAACCTTTCATTACATGTCACACACATAGCGCTCTGCTGGGTCAGCTCTCCTGACTCAGTGCTCCAGCAGAATTCTGTTTTAGCCAGCAAACATTACAGAGAGAAGCTGAAATGAAGGACATGTTCTGTGTTAAAATACAGTGGTCACTCATTTTCTGTAAACATTTTAAAGCTAGGGAAGCATAGAAATACCAGTGCCCTAAGTTTCAAAAAAGGGGAAGAAATATCATCTAAATATAAGCCAAGTAACTCAGATTTTCACATGATAAGTTGCCCACTCTAATTTACTAAAATGTTAATTTTCTTATCTCAGAAGAGTTACCCTTAAAAGAACCACCTTTTAATGGCAATAATTTAAAACCACTAACAAGGTTAAGGGAGGTAGGACAGACAATAAGGATCACCTCTTCCTTTTTCATTAGCTAAAACAAATACAAGAAATTATAAGCAGTGATTTCTGATTGATCTTACGTTTATCTGCTTTTTCTATCTCGGAATCATGGGCACTTTTATTAAAGTTCCAAGTAACAATGTTGGCCATACTCACTAAAGGAAAAGGATCAATAACTGAAATATATTGCTGAAGGAAAAACATATTCTGTCTTTCTTTACATTTTCAAGTAAGCACTTGATATAGCTCTAGAAATTCTACTTAGCCAAACCCAGTGCAGTATCCCAAGGTTGATCCATAACATTTATTATGCAGAGTTTATAATATAAAATAAATCATAATACTTTTAATACTTAAAATTCCATCAATCCAAGAGGTTTCAGACACTTTTTATAAAAGTGTAAGACTTCACAATTTTTCTTCAAGCACCTCTGCTTTGGGAATAGTCTTATGCACAAAACTGTTTAAATAAACACCTCTCTGCACCTTAAGTTGTCTCTCTCCATTTTTTATAGTATTGGCGAAGTCATTTATAATGAAGACATTCACTCGGGCATAAAAAGTGGTGTGGATTTTTGAAGAAGTACCACCCTTATATTCTCTTTTATTGTACTCTAATACAACAAACTGTAAGAATGTGGGTATCAAAAAGGGATTGATACAGATACAGATACAGATACAGATACAGATACAGATGATACAGATACAGATACAGATGATACAGATACAGATACAGATACAGATACAGATACAGATACAGATACAGATGATACAGATACAGATACAGATACAGATACAGATGAGGGGACACTTAGGGAAGCACTCCAATTTAAGCTTCCATTGCGATGTTGTGGGCAAATGGATGAAGGCAATAACTGGGTGCACATAAGAATAGAGAAGACAAGAGGAAACTATTCTGTTATTGCAGTTTTCATCAATTAATCAAAACAAAAGGAACACAAATAGGTTTTCCTATTTAAAAGGACCAACAAAGAATTGAAGAAATAACTTCACCATTACAATAGACTTGCAGAATTCAGTACTTTATGAAAAGACTCGGAGAATTAATTTCATCATGTGCAAGGATCATTATGGAAAGAAAAGAAAATGACAAACTTTCTGCAGGCTTTTGAAGACTGGTCTGAAAAGAAAGGAGACAGGACTAAATATGTACGAATTAGACATATGGTGGAAAAACACAAATGCCCTGCATCAGCACTTTTTAATAGTAGAGGCGATCCATTTTCAACAGCGCATTGTCCAGAGTCTCTTGATACTTTTGAACATTTTCCTCTCCAGACAACCCAATTTAGCTGAGTACAGGGCACATTTAAAAAGTTAATGGGTTCAATAAGGCATTAATGGTTGAAATACAGTATTAGTGTGTCACATTTCCATTGTTATCTGTCTTGAAGTCTCCTAAAACATTAAACTTCAAGGTTTTAAAAATTCAAGTAGTTCAGGATTGCTAAGATTTTTTTCTCATATTAAATTCTATTAACTCCTAACCCAATACCACTTAGCTTGACTATATCTTAGTAACTAGCTATGCCAGTTTATTTCCTTTGCTTCAAATAAAAAAAAAAAAAAAAGTAACCAATAAAGTTTAAATCTTAAAGACTTTTCCGTACTAAAGGATACAGATCCTAACCAGCCCTAGGTTTAGTGCTTCCCTCTCTCCCAACAAAAAAAAAAAAAA
>VXAD01013339.1:432272-466548 GCA_013399195.1 Dicrurus megarhynchus
AAACAAAAAAAAAAATAGACTTATTCACATATTTACTTTTAAACACTCATTGCTGTCTTGATAGGTCTCTTGAAGATCCTTCTCCACTTTTCTCAGAATACTTCTGGCTCAAAAACAAATCAAATTTCAAACTGGTAAACAAAGGAATAACAAGGAAAATCTGAAAAGGGGAACTAGTATTGGAAATGGCATAGCAAATTGATATTCCAAATTTATTTACTTACACAAGCCCATTAAAAAGATCATACCTTTCACTGCCTCTAATTATAGGGACTTCTGATGATGTAGAGTTTTCTTTGGAAAATAGGAACAAAAAGAGACAATGAGAATATTTCTATTTCTTCTGGTTTAGACCCTGACCATCTGTTGTCATTACAGGTCAAAGAATATTTAATTTCCTTTCATTACCTTTGCGAACAAGAATCACTAACAGAATCTTAGTTGAAGAAACTGCTATAAAATTTTATGAATCAAATAAATTGCATTAACACATCTAAACCTCTAAATGCAACACCATGGAAAACACAGTAGTTCTTTATTTTATCAACTCTCTGGTCATATATAAATCATCTGTAACTAAAACCGAAAGTATTGAGAGTGCTCTTTATCCAGTGTTAGCAAAAGGAATTACTTGACAGTTGAAAATGAAAAACCACTAATAAGCATTACAATGTATTGCAGGGTTTAAAAAATGGGATTAAGGAAACTTTTGCAATAGTAAGGAGTGTATGTGATTCTATTTTACCTAAAAAAATTCCTCTGGGATTTCTTACTCTGTTATACAATAACTAAACTGGAACATTATGTTAAACATAACATTCTACCTGTATTCAGTATATATTTAAAACCAAGAAATAAAGTTCTTTCAACTTATTGCCCTTCACTAAAGCATCCATATTTTCTCTCAAATTATTTGCCCAAAGCAGAAAGTAGAGCAGAAGGAAAGTCTAAAAGCCCTAATTAATGCTTTGGCCACTTAGATGTTTAAGACATGCACTGTACATTTAAACCATCTTTTATAAATCCATTTTTAAGACATAAAACTAGAAATTCTTCAGAGAGACTGAATAGAAATTTCAGAGAGGAAATACAGTGAAGAGATGGCAGAAAATAAAGCATTTACCATATCTCCTGCTGTGAGAAGCCAGCAACAAAACAAAACCAAAAGAAACAAACAAATCCTGCAGTGTAATTCTTCATGGAAAGGAAAAAAAAAAGAGAAAGGACAACAGCAGCCCAGACAATAATTACATTGTCTATACTGTTATTTTTCTGTTTAGAGAATTAAAACAAATACAAACAGAAATCAAGCAAGATATGCCCAAGAAGAATGGTGCAGATAAGAAGAACAAAATTTGTCACTTATGTTATGTGCTGTGGTCAGCACTGATTAGACTCTATCAAGTCACTAAATCATTATCAAGATACAGAAATTAGATCAGATGACTGTCACTGAAATGCAAGATTCGACAAGAGCCTCACATCAACTAGAAAACACCACAGATAGATATTGTATTCCTAAGTTATACTGAATTACAGTTTCTTTGTATTTGCATTAAGACTAGTTTTTAAACCATATTTATGTTCCTTGATTAAGTTCACTTAGGGCACTATTTGAAAGTATTCACTGATGAGCAAAATATTCCAATAACTGCTGTTATTTGGTGCTATCAACATGTCATTTGAAACAGCAGCTTCACTAAAACCAAAGCAGAGACAAAGCCAAAATCCTCAAATTTAAAGTTTTCTATAAATTTCTTCCATTTGTGTATTGAAATCTGCAAATCATTGGCAAGTATTCTGGCCATACAGCTCACAAATTACTACTTAGCACTCAGTAAGTCCCGATACACAAATACTTTCTAACCAAGTACAGTGCTCTGGTAAGTTGCCATTCTAAAACACAAAAAAATTTTCAAAGCAAACAAAGTACACACATGCAGAAATAATGTTTTCCAAACTCCAAACAATTAAATGATTACCCAACACTATTTTAAATACTTAAAGTTCAAAATTATATGCATCTGAATCAGCATATGCAGTCCACGTGCTTCTGCAGAGTTATAAAGGAATGATGAAAATTCACAAAAATGCATCCAAATCTAGCTCTTCATTTTGCTCAGATTTTAATCCCAGCCACAAGGAGGTTAAATTCATAGTTCTGTAAAACTGCTGTTTATGTCAAGTAGGTTGTCACAGGAACATATGAGGGTGGAGTTTATCCTACATTTCAAATTAATTTCAGCCAGACAAGGCAAACCAAAGCCTCTGACACTCTCCTTTATACTATCTCTGGTTTAATCACATTTCAGCACAACAGTGCTTTTCTTCAAACCATTCCTGGATTCAATATATTTCAAATACAAGCAATAGAGGAAATGAGATAGGAAAAGCGTGTGTCTTGACCATTTGATTTAGAAAACAATATACTCAGTCTTGACAGTTCATGTTTCCAAGCTAGACAATTAAAAATGGTGGGAACCCATAACTGTTGTTCCTAGCATCAATAAGTTTTATTGGTTTGGTCATGTACACAGGCACAAAGAACCACATTTTCTTCTCTCAGATCTTCAGAAAAAGGAAATATAGAACTCACAAAAAAACCATTTGGCAATAAATTTGTAAGTGGGAGCTATCACCCTAATTCCCAAATGCTCCACTCAGTTGCCAGTCAGCTCTGAATTCCCTGTGTATTTAAATTTCCACTGGCCATGTTCCTAGTGCACTTGAATTCCTGCCTATCAATAACGGGTATAAGTGAACCTTCTCCTTGCTGTATTCTGTACGAAAAAAAGACTAGCCTGCCTCAGGTGTTTAATGAATAAGACATCCAAATCCTTAATAAAGTGGAATCTTAAGCCCATCATTTTCTTTGGTATTTTCTCTTTGCTGATTAACATAATTTGGTAAACAGGCTGTTTGTGGAGCCCAGTTCTGGTCAGTGGGCATTTTCTTTAGATGGTACAATGGACATGAGATATTTAAGACTGGACTCCCCACGTCAAAGTAAAGAAATGCAAGGGCTTTCCATTATCATCATTGGAAAAAGGACAGACTATATGTTGTGCCATAAAACATAAGAACTAGAATGCTGAACTAACAGCCTACTGAGAACCCACCTTTTTTGGCTTTCTCAAGCTTTAGTCTTCCCTCCCCTGAAGGCCTCCCATACTTCCAATTAACATCAAATTCTGTTCTCTTTATGAACAGTTATAGATATAGATAGCTAGCTAAGAAGGCACAACATGGTAAAGACCATAAAGAAACTGGAACTCTATTCAAATTTCAAGAGGCTTTTAGATATGACAATAAAGAATCTGAAGTGTTATTAAGTGACCAAGGATGAATACCTTTATCATTACACAAGAGGAGTTGTGTGGCAGCCACATTATGCAAAGATGCTGAAACAATCAGGAAGAGAAAATGAGCACAAGGTAGAAAATTTTTAGAATTAGGCTAATATTATAATTCCTGTGCTGTCACTATAATGATGGAGAGAAGCACCAGAAGAATATTCATTCTAGTAATGCCTTTCCTAGGCTACTAGGAAAATATTATTCTAATGTTGAAAATGAACATCCTGCCCTGTCCAAATCAGAGAAATAATTTACAAAATGAAATGTCAGATTTGCAGCAGTTCCAGAGGGACATTTTCTTATTCCCCAGAGAACTGAAGCTGGTAAAAATGATAATAATTTTTATTATTGCTACAACAACAACAACATTTCATACTCAATAAGCTGGGATGCTTTGTGTTCTCACAGAAATGCATGGAACCCGATAGTCTTAATGTTTGATTCTGAATATGTCTGTCAGGAAACAAACGCAAGCCTTCAGCAGCCGCGGCTGCCTGATTAGTTTCACAGTCACTCCAATGAGCTATCAGCTTCTCAGCGTGAAGTTCTCCTGCATCACTGCTCCAAGCCTTTAGGCAAAGGATTCTAATAATGAGTCACAGTGCCGTGACTGAGGCCACACTTCTGCTCTGGTGAGCTGCTTGCTGAGAGGGACTGCATACTCCCTCATTATCATTTTACAGTGCTTTTTCTATTATTTATTTTTATTTAGTCTTTTGTATTCCTGTTCCTTCCTCCAAATGCTTGGTGCATTGCAGGGAGAGTACTAAGTGCTACCACCAGGACAGAAGCCATATGCTCATGTTTAATAACCTTTTGGTGTGAGGTAGTCACACAACTTTACACAGAGTATTATGTGGAAGAATAAGTTAAGATATAGTCTTCTATCACATCCTAATAAATAGATGTAGACATCCTCCTTCCAAGCAACAGAGATTACAACCTCTGTTACCTTACACGTTTCTCTTTTCTTAATGGAATTAAGCATAATTTAAAATAAAACAAACAAAGAAAGGTGACTCACTTATTTAGCTGCACCTTAGCAGCTAAGATAAAAACCAGATCTTTTTATCCCCCTACCTATTTTCTTATGCATCGTTGGAAGAGGAATTTAGAATTTGATGAATGTTACTTTAACCAAAACGTGGTTGTATCATTTGCATCTCTCACACACACACAGAGTGGTACAAATTTTCCATTTATTAATCATTTGGCAGCATCAACTCAACAAACATTCTGGACAAACTTGACACCAGACTTTAAATATTTCAATGCTGTTATGCCACTCTAATAAAATGCCCCACTATTTCAGGATATATCTGTATTACATGCAGTGTCATGTGATGATGATACTATTTTTTCTCGTTCATTCTTTGTGTAATTAGAAACCTCTTGTTATTTTAATGTTCTTTATGTAAGATCTAGATTTATTTGAGTGCTAGCACACTTTGTAATTACTTTTCTAGAGAGGAAGCATGATGGTAAAAAAATGAAAGATTTAGAATATGCACATATAGTTCTGATTGACTGAATCTCCAGGCAAAACCAGGAAATAAAGAAGTGATTGTAGAGCAGACAGCATAGACAGACATAAATAGATAGCATGACTAGACTATCATATGAGGAATGTTGAAGTTGCCTTACAGATATGCCATCTACATTTAAAACTAAACAGAAAGAGGAGCTACCACCAATCTTCTACAGAGCTACGTACTTATATATATATATATATACACACACATACACACTTTATCATTCCAGTATCAGATATTAAAAAGGAAATTCAGTGAGAGTAAAAGGTGAAAAGGTGGGAACTTCAATTAAATTGCAGTAAACTTTTCCTATTTTATCAAGAGTTACACATAGTAGCTTCTGTACAGGGTTAGAATAAACCTGAAAACCCAACTGACTGACTGCAAGACCCACAAAGCACATGTGTTCCAATGCATTGCAGAGTCAAATATCCATGTAAAGTACACCACTAAGCTAAAAAAAAACCCAGTGTAACATTTAATGTTCACTTCCAGCTTTTATAACAAAATTTTCTGAAAACCAAGTTTTTTAGAGCTATACATGCACAGGACACGTGGAACATTCACATGTGGTGTCTAACTTTGATCATTCTCCTCTCTTTTTTACAGTTGCTTTTTTTGTGTGTCCTGGCAATTAGGCAAGAGTAAGTCAAAAACCACTCAGTTCCCTTACAATAATGGCAAATGCTGCAAAACTTTTCTATGACTTTCCAGCTAAGCAGGGGAAAAAAATTAAAGGAGAGCACACACTAGAATTTGCATATTTTCTCATACACAGACCCTAACATCACTGTTATTAGCAAGAATAAGAGCAGAATGTTAAAGAAAAAAAACTTAAGTTAGCAACGATCTCGAACAGCATTTGTGTGTAATCAGAGAACAGCAGCACTAGAGAAACACTGAATACGACAGCAGAACCTCACATTTCCCTTAATTTTACATAACTGGAAACCTCATGTGTTTTAATCACAGATCTTTCCTTGGGACATAGCTACCTTCAAATCAATCAAGCGTAATGTAGAGTTTGGATAGATCTTAGCATGTTCCAAATACATTATTATTTTCTGCACTTCTCTAACATGTACTGCAATTCCACTACACTGTCAAAATGTTAGTGTCATCCAAGTGAACTCATTTAAAAACGGCTCAGGTGGATCTACATAAGCTGCAGCCACAGAAGCCATTAAAACTGCAATTCTGCACCCACAACATTTCCCTTTTTTTCTTAACTTCAATATCAAGCATACTTTCACACTAGAATCGCATGGTGGGTGCAAAGGAGTAAGCTTCACAGACAGAAAACATAAGAAAGCAAAATCAAATGTGCATGGGGAGAAAAGCCTTGAAACAATGAGGCTGTGAAAAAGTTCATCATTGCCTAGTGTGCTTATCTTACACTGAAAGTCTTACAACACTGATTTTTCAGCATGATTTTTCTCACATTATCTATATGGCATTAAAAGGAAGCAATAATGCAAAAACTTGGAAAAGACGTAATCAGCATGGTATGTCTTCTCCTGTCTGTTGGTCTGAAAGGTGCACAGCTGGACCATGAAATTCAGAGCTTCATTTAAATTTACACTGTCCTTATGGTATTTTCAATTAAGTTTTGAGTAAAGGATATGGTCCTGCCTATCTCTTGTCATTTTGAACAAGTATATTCTGCAAAAGGCACTATCAGAAAAAACAGAAAGAATGCAACACAGAGAAAAATGATTATCCAACTTTTGACTGAAGGTCTTTGCTGTAGACACTGAAGTAAAAAAATCACCTTTTTTTTGTGTTGAAAACATTTTTTCCAAAGACAAGACCTCCCCCAACAACTCTTACATTCATTTACTTTTGACATATTTCGGGGATCATCCTCTCTTCAAACACTACTGCTTTCATTGTCACTACGCCTGGTGACACATCATTCTCACACAAACACAGCTGCGCAATGAATAAACCTTAAACTTTCTCCTGCTCCTTGAGTTTTCTGATTTATTTTCTTTTATAATAAACATCTCAGGTTATCAAGCATTTCTGAAAGTCAAAACAAATGTAGATTTTGAAGTTTTTTAATAATATTACCAAGCCATTAAAACTGCAATTCTGTACCCATAAAATTTCCCTTTTTTTCTTCACTTCAATATCTACTTCATTGGAAATATATTTAAATTAGGTAAACTTGGAAATTTTATAAAAACAAATCATTTAATAAAGGCAAATGTAAACCTCGTGATATTTTTTTCTTAACCTCAAAAGACTCTTATTTGACTTTTGATTTAAGTGAACTGACCATTTATCCTTATCCTACTACCTGAGAAGCTGTGTGACCAAATTACACTTTATTTAACTTTTTGTCCCAAAGAGAGTTCTGTGATATAATTCTGTGTAAAAATGCAGTTAACTTATTCACTAATAGATGCAGGTATTCTTTAAGACTGATGTGCTGTAAGCCATTACCAGCCAGGCTAAGCTGACAGACTCTATTAATGCACAATACTGTCATGGAAATTGTGATCCACAAAGTGCATGTGGTGGATACCAATTATTTTGCTTTTTTTTAATAAAAAATCTGTATGAGAAAGGAGTTGTTATGAATGATTGATAAGATCACTTAATGCTTTATATCATGTTTTTCAACCATGATTCATCCTAATCATGGAGTAAGGATAACTGCTTATCCTTCCCAGAACCACAGAATGGGTAAAGTTTGAAGGGACCACAATGGGTCTTCTGGTCCAACCTCCCTGTTCAAGATGTGTAATCCTAGAAAACACTACCTCCAGACGGTTCTGGAGTATCTTCAGTGATAGTCTCTACGATAGGTCAGGGCAACCTGTTCCAGTGCTCAGTCACACTCCCAGGAAAGAAGTTCTTCCAGTGGAACTTCCTGTACATCAGTTTCTGCCCATTGCCTTGTGTCCTGTTGCTGGGCACCACCAGGCAAAGGCTGGCTCCAGCCTCTGACACCTTCCTGCAGATACNATGTGTAATCCTAGAAAACACTACCTCCAGACGGTTCTGGAGTATCTTCAGTGATAGTCTCTACGATAGGTCAGGGCAACCTGTTCCAGTGCTCAGTCACACTCCCAGGAAAGAAGTTCTTCCAGTGGAACTTCCTGTACATCAGTTTCTGCCCATTGCCTTGTGTCCTGTTGCTGGGCACCACCAGGCAAAGGCTGGCTCCAGCCTCTGACACCTTCCTGCAGATACCAACAGACATTGATAAGACCCCCTGTCAATCTCTTCTTGAGGCTGAACAGCTCCAGCTGCCTCAGCCTTTCCTCACAAGAGAAATGCTCCAGTCCCTTCATCATCTTTATTGCCCTTTGTTGGATCTGCTCCAGGAGCTCCAGGCCTCTCTTGAACTGAGGATCCCAGAACTGGACACAGCCATGCAGATATGCCTCAGTAAGGCTAAGCAGCAGAGCAGGATCACTTCCCTCAACCACCTGGCAATGTTCTTTCTCATATGCCCCAAGATCCCATTGGCCTACCTGGCAACAAGGCCACACTGCTGGCTCACGGACAGCTCATTGTCCACCAGGACTCCCAGATCCTTCTCCACAGAGCTACTCTTTAGCAGGTGAGCCCTCAACCCTTACTGGTGAATGGGATTATTCTTCCCCAGGTGAGAGCCCTGCATTTGCCTTTGCTGAATGCAGGAGAGGAAGATTAAGGCAGTCACTTTCTAACCAAAGTTGCTATCAGACTGTGCTAATGGAATATGCTTATGTACTTACGGAAATATATATAAGTACGTAATGTACTTATGGAAAATTACATCTTTCTTTGTGACAGCAGAAGGATGTTTAATAATCTTATGATCTCCCCTTCAGAAGCATTAACTTATTAGGGAGTCTTTTCCAGAAAGCAATTATTTTAATCAATGATAAATCATGTAAGTTATCATCCCTTAACAATTGTCTTTAACAGCAATTAACTAATTAGTAGTTTCTAAACACCCTAAGATCAGTGCTGCAGTAAAAAGGAGGGCACTTCCTATTCAGTGACACTTACTGAGAAAATTCAATTTTTGGTAGTTCAGAAGCAGAAAAAAAAATATATGTAAAGACATTAAGAAACAAAAGAAACTGTGTGAAAAGTAAATTTCTTCATCACTGTCGGAGGCTAGGATTTTTTCTTTTTTTCCCTTTCTGTCTCTCAGGGAATTTTCTTGCATTTGTTGCCTAAGAGATGATAACAACCAGTACTTAAGAGACAAAAGAAGTGGCCAAGGTGAAGGGAAGGGTGCAGCTGGCTACAGTCTCTTAGCTCAGGGGCTTTCTCTTGGGAGGTGCAGAGATACGGTGAGATTTTGGCTGGGGGGGTGAGGGACTGAGCTCAGCTCCTCACTTTCTCTCGCTCTCGAACCCGGAGGAGACAGTGCTGTTGCTTCCACTGCGGAATTCCGTCCTTTACTGCTTCTTCCTTACTGTGGGTGAGGCTTTGCTCCGAAGAGCAGCCGTTGAACTGGGACCTTAGTAACACCTGATCTCACTGGAAAGGACCCTCACCATCTACTCGGGTGCCTCAGGGGAAAACCTGGGATCCTGACACCCTCCAAGTGAGTGTCTCCCAGCTGTTTGTGGGAGTTCGCTGCTGTTTTCTGCTGCTGCTTCGGGCTTTTTTGCTACACTTTAACTCGACATTCCGTGTCCGCCCCATCCCCTGTGGCTCCTGCTATGGCCACGNTTCAAAGTTATAATAGTTTGGAGGGAAATGGGTCATATTTTCTATTCCAAGGGAGGTTACTGCCTTCCTTGGCAGACACCTGTCTTTCAAACCAAGACAATCACAATTGAGAAAACTGGGCAATAGATCCCTATGCCTCTCTGTACTTACTCTCAGCAAATACCAGGTCCCATTCTAAGTTGATTTACTTACAGGTGATGATGTCAGCTGAATAGCAAACACTGGACTCGCACCTTCCTGCACTAAGCAGTTTATGCAACAAAACAAATGAAGGACTTCAAGAACCAAAAATTTTAAGTTTTTTTTAACAAGGACGAACTGAAAACCTCAGGAAGTTTTTACTCTGCACTGCTGGTGTGTGATTCAAAATGTGGTTTTATTAAGCTGTTATTTGGCAATTGTATTATCATTTACATGTGTTTTCTTGTGCTTTTTGATATAATGGAAAGTTTATTAGGAAATACTTTCAATCCTCTGGAACAAGTTAGTGCTTATCCACCTCCTGCCCAGAAGCAGAAGACGTATCAGCTGACAGTTGCTCGCAACAGATTTTCAATAGTCACATATCATAATTTTTGTTCATAAACATTGAAGTACATTGCAAATACACAAACATGTAAAAACTGAGACTAATTAGATAAACTTTCTCTCTTACAGCTCTACCAGACTGTGTGATATTCTTTCAAAGAGAACAAGACAGCCATCTAGAGGGCATGAAAGATAAACTATCTTTAGATCACAGGGGAGCACTGAATAACCAATTCTCGCACTGCAAGCCAGAAAGAGTGAAATGGATCCACACTACTTTTATCCACCAGGGGGTTTAATTTTACTTGGTATTTCAACATGAGTCAGTTACTCAATAACTCTGAACCCCAAAAGTGACAATTTTTTACTTTTAGGGTGATAACTTATACAGAAAGTATGGATTTTTCTAAAGCAAAATGATTTTCACTATATGGCACAGACATCTAAAAAATTAAAAGCACTGATCCATAATTAGGGATAGACATGTCAGTTCTTTCGAGTTTCGTACCTACAGTAAGTAAGTACTCATCATTTCTGTCTCCTGTACTGACTCTGGTACAGAACAAAACACAGCACAAAAAGGTGGCTAAAGAAGTAAGCTTCCTTACAGCAGTATTGTAAACCAGCATTTATGACCATACTGTGCATAAGAGTTTGCAACTTCTAAGTTTGTGAACCTTCACAGTGTCCTGGGGTAACTGTATGATACTGTATTCCCTATTGTCTGCTTATTGCCCAGACATGAATCCTGTACCTTTAAGCTAGGTCCGGGAGAGGTGGGGGGAAGCCGGTGGAATTCTTTCTACAGCCTGTGTTCAAAACCACAGATAACTCGCTCGCTCTCTCCCCAGCTCTCAGCTCTGCAGCAGGGAAGAGAGTTGCATTCTTTTGCTTTTTTAGCTAGCTTCTCGTTCATTAGCTAAGGCAAGAAGTTATCCTGGGACTGTGGCTTCTTCTCCTGGAACTGTTCAGCTTTACTCCAGTCCAGAAGACCATCACCAGGAGGCCTCACACCATGGTCCGGAGGGGCCCATGCCACACCCCAGCTCTGGAGAGAGAAGACCCACTGTTGGGCTCAATGAAATAAGAAAGCCATGTAAGTATGAGTACCTAGCAAAAGATGCTGAGAGTATGGAAACTCTAGGCAAGACTGAAATGAAAACAAGCTTTGAGATACCAAACCTCAGTTACTGAATCACTGAAAAACAATGGTATAGCCGGCTGAAGGTAATCCCCTTTGATGAAACAATACCCTCTGCTCACAGAAAAGTCCAAGGGTCAGAGCAGACTCTGCCAACTTGGCAGAGGGTCCAAAAAGCAGTTTTTAGAGTTTAAAATATAACGCCATATGGTAATGCAATGATTCTTATAGGCTGTATGTAAATGCTATAGGATTTGTAGCTTGCTCTAGATTGGTTGATGTAAGTTAGAATATTCAGCACAGGAGATGATTTATTGAGATGTAAACAGGAAAAAAGGGATTCTGTATTCTGATTCTGTATTCTGCTTTGTATTCTGTATTCTGTTCTATTCTGTACTCTGTATCCTTCTTCTCTGCTCTCCGACCTGCTCCGAGCTGCATCTGGCAGCTCCTACCAGGTCCCCTCTACCCCCGCTCTTTCACAATAAACCTCATGCTCGAAGACCAGACTTCAGAGATCTCTCGTCCCCGTCCCAGTTGTCTCCGTCACCGTCCCAGCTGTCCTGGACAGACAAACAGCAAGAGAAAAAATCTTACAACCCACACCTATAGAAAGGACTCTGAATCTACCAGGTCTTCTCCACAGTGAGAGGTGTCAGGAAAATTAATCCACAAACACTATAGGTTTATGTCCAAAAAGGAGACAGAGGAGTCCCTTTACTTTATTCGAATAAAGGGAGAGGCCATGGGGCATTCCCCTGGGGTCTCTCGAATTATTGGAAGTTGCAGCCTCCTTTTTATCCTATTTTCCCTAGGTTCCCGACCGCATTTCCCTCTCTCTTTCCCCATTGGCTGAGGTACTCGAGAGGTACAGACTTCCCGGAATGCCTAATATCTAAAAATTCCCTTCTAATCTATAACCCCCCTTTATTTTTAGTTCTTACTGAATTTTATGGTTTTCCCATTGTTTCTTTCATTTCTCAATATCCAATTTTCATTTATCAGCAGACCTACAGTTTGTTTGTAGAGACAAATCTCCTTCCATTCATCAATCAGTGGAACCCTTCTCATTGTTTCTTTTATCTGTCTCAGTGCTAATTTCATCAACCAGCAGGCCTAGAGCTTGTTTGTAAAGACAAGTTCTGCATTCCTCTCAGAGGTTTATTATCTAACATTACTCTTTTCTTTCCCTTCTTGTGCCTGTGTGCACCCTGCTTGTTAAATAAACAGGTTTTCCTTCACTTTCCTCCAAGGCATTCCTTTCGAACCTGTGGGGGAGGGGCTGCCAAAACCTGCCTTCCGTTAGAGGATATGTGCATCTCAGGATGTTTCCTCCTAATTTGTCTCAAACCGAGACACACAGGAAGAAAGAGAAGTGGGATTTCTAAGTAAAGCACCTTTGCAAGTAGTTATTTCTCGATACATCAGAGAATATGATAAATATGGGGACTACAGCCCAGTGGGAAAGGATTCTAAATAATTCTTACTGTTTACTCCTGGCAGTGAGAAAGCTTAGTACAGTTCTAATTGGCTGTTTTGGAACAGATGTTATGGATGAAGAAAAATGTGCAGAAGAGCCAAATTATCAGTTCAGAATTATCAGAACAAAGTACAGAGACAAATGCTTCTAGAGTTTTGATGCAGATTAGGGAAAGGGAAGATTGTGGAATGAGACAAATAATTAACCAGTAATGCTTTCCTCTCTGTCTGGACCAGTTTCCTTTCTGCTAGTTTCATATTCTACCCCGCCAGAGATCTAAAGGTTCTTACTGTATCAAGCCCACTGTGACACTGCAGGCGTCTCTTAGGTCTATTATGGGTACCTGCTATTGTTTTTCATTGTATACAGACAAACACATAGAAAATTCTCTCACCTCTCTTGTTATTTACACCGTATGGACTAAAGGTCTTGAGTTGTCATTCAAGAATTGGGGAGATAGGGGAGTGCATGGGGTGTGGAAGAATATTTAATTCTACTGTATATCGATTAGGAGAAAGTCTATAGAAGACTATTCACACTGAGGTACTTCATCCCGTGAATTTCTGGATGAGCCTGAGACATTTCACACCATTCCTTAATGACCAGCAAGAAATACTCTTTGAATTAAATCCAAAAGAGTTCTTTAGAATATTCTTTACAATGGTCCTCTAATTATGACATCTTCCCTGATTTTTCAATTCAATTTCAACAGTTTCAACTGGCTTTTTTCATCACTGGTATAGCTATAAAAAGTAAACAACCTCTTCCTGATAAAAGCTTTAAATTTTATTATTAATTTTTATCCTGAAGAAGTTAAACTCCCTCAGGAACCATAAAGTTGGGGTTTGGATCTATCAGCCAATAGTAGGTTGCTACGGAGTCACTCCTTCAGCAGACAGTCTGATAAAGTGTGTACCTTGTACTTGGATGACAAAAGAAAGATAGATATTGCCAATTAATATTTTTTTCAAATAAATTCTTTCATTTTAAACAGTACTCTTTTAGGGGTTCCTCTGTTGTTCTGGTTTTGGTGTTGGTCTTTTTTTCCTTAATCTCTTATTAGTCTTTGAACAGTACTTAAAAAATAGTGAACTGAAATGACAAGCTCAGACCAACACACTGTCTCACAATAATTATCTGTTTAACATTTAGGTCATCCTTCAAAGGGATCAAAATCCATCTGCTCATCACTCAGTAGCTCCAAATTGTAGTATAACCTCTGCTCTACAGTGTCATTTTACAAGAGCCACTAACATCAGTATTTATATCAAATAGTATATATAGCAAATATATCAAAGGGTGTATTTGAAAAAAATCCACACAACGAAAACCAAACCAAACCAACAACAGGGAAAGGGTGAAGGGGAGGAAAAACTGCAAATCGGATCACCTTCCAGGTCAAAAACTATCTGGCCTAACATGTGGTTGGTCTTCCAATGAAATTTGAAACCCTAAGTGACTGCAGCAGCTCATAGGGTGACTGAGCAATGAACACGACCAGCCTGGGAGCATGTTTTCATACCAGCTCAGTGAATGCAAGCTAACACATGACTTGTGACAACAGCGACAGCCCTGAGATCCTGGGCACTAGAAGGGTGACATTTGGAGCCTCACAGAATTTTTTGAGTGAACATGCATATGGTGAAGTGAGATTTTCCCTTGCTTTCAATGGAAATCAAAATTATCGATCTCTCAAAACACTTGCAATTGATAGGCTTATAAATGCAAATATTTCCTCTTTGTTTTTCTCTTACAGATTTCAGGTAAAGAATAATCAGTTAGAAGCCTGAAAGATACCTGGGGGCAGGGGGATTGATGGTGGGAGAGAGGGATGGGCACAACATCAACAATAAAAACTCTATTGTAAAAATCAAAGTCAGAAGCAAGATGTGGACAGACTGAAATAGCTTCTCTTTTGTTTGCCCCTAAGTGACATAAAAGCAGGGAATTAACGAGATAGTAGCTTACATCCAGTGTAGGATACATTACTTCAGTTCACAGCAGGTTTTGAAACTCAAATGGTAAATGATGGGATATTGATCTACTCATCTGTGAAATAATGAAATTTGAGGTTTTAAAAAGCAGATTATAAGATACTTCTTGTTTCAGTGACCTTTCTTTTTATGACAAATACATTGTCATAAATCCTTTAATTAATATTTCTCCCCAAACACAACCGTCTGGAAGGCAAACCACAGAAACAAAACAGTAGCCCAAAAAAATTATACCTTTCAAAACAAGTATCAGAGCAGAGAGCAAAGAAGGAAAATATCCAAACTGAAAAGTAGCAACTTCCACTTCTATTTAGAATTACAAAAATGCTTGTATTTAAAACAAAGTCTTATACTCAAAAAGCCATCTGCTTCCTGACTAAAACTGGGAAGAATTTAAAAGTTCAAATAAAATATACCAAGACTATGAAATCTTCTCTGTCATATGGCTTTCCCTCCTAGTTATACAAAGTCTACATTTTTATAATGGTGCCATTAATAAAGCTGTACACAAACGTCCACTAGCACCATATTTACATGGATTTCAAAATGTACACAGAAAACAAGCTAGGGTTAATTCAGGGTTAATTAAAACCAAAGAAATTGGTATTTCTTTCCTTCTCATGCTTAAGAGATATTTCTTCACACATTAAGACCAAACTGGGCAGCACCATACAGCTTTAAAGTTCAGGAGCAGTGAAGTGTGCCAATTCTTAAATCCAGGTATTAGTGCAGTTAGCATGGTCGTATGTAAATAAATAGATATAAAGACACAGAGATATACACTTTATTTTGTCTTTAGTTTAAAATATATTGTATATTCTTTATTTTGCCTTTACTGCTTAATCCTGTACAATGTTAGCATTAATAGAAAGCTTTATTCCTAACGTAATCAAACATTTGCTTGCTCCTTGGGGAATAAAACCAAAACACAGAGGAAAAAAACCCCAAACATTTCATTACTTTTAAACACAGTGCATGCTACAGACTACATATCTATGCCTGGTGGCCCTGCCACTGATCTCTCTTCAATGATATTGTATTTTGAATTGCGCATAAGCCGCTATTTAGAAAATGTATCTTGTGTTGCTTATACTAGCAGAGGTAAAAATATTTTGCATCCTCAGAGAACTGTTGGATGTATGGAACCCCTGAATGTCATGATGTCTAACCACCTTCTCAAAACTTTCACCAACACTAGGTCAGGTCAGCCCTAGATTTTCCCAGCTGAAACTTGAAAACATGTGAGGTTGGAAACCCACAACTCTTTAGGTAACCTGTTTTAAGTACAGTATCACCTTCTCACAATGAAGACCTTTTTACTTACTGTCTAAATCTGTGGGAGATAAGAAAAGCCTTACAGAATAAGGGCCTTTTTCACCTTTGTTAAATCCTGTTCACTTCTGTTCACTCTTGTTCACCAAAAAGCACTCTGGGAAAGGTTCAGCTATAACCAGAGAACAAGCTGCATGGCTGGCGTGCGGTCGCCTCGTGCATGGGGCAGTGATTGGTTGGCGAGATGTGTGGACACTACGTGATCAAGGAGGTGGTTGGTTGGAGGGATGAAGGAGCGGCAACATCACAGTGGCAGTCAGCCAATGCATGTTTTGCTTAAGTTTAGAGTATAAAAAGGCTTGGTTTGTTACAATAAAAACTATCTTCTTTAGAGCAAGCAAGAAGGAGGTCCATGTACCTTTGTTCCCCATTGCTACATAAATCTGAACTGCCCATGCTGCAGCTTCATGCCCCTCTCCCTCTTCGTACCATCAGCCATTATCAAAAATAGTTTGGCTCTGTCATCTCTGGTCCCCCCCTTTGACGGTCCATTCACATGGCAAGAATAAATATTGTCTTGGGGTGACTTTATGCTGTGTATCCCCTATCACCGCTCTATGCCCAGAAATGAATTTTGTGCCTTTCTGTGGCTTTACAACTGGGTGCGAGAGAAAGAAAAAAAAAACGAGTGAACTTTTCAAAGTAGTTTGTGTTCGAGGACACAGAGATAGCTGCTTCTGCAGCAGAGCAGAGGAAGCACCCTGGTTGCTTTTCAGCCAGCTTTCAGCTCAGTTTTCTCCAGAGAGAGATGGAGAGTTAAATAACTTTTTTTCCTGGGACTTTGGTTTCTTCTCTTCTGGAGCTGTTGAGAACACCAGAACTCAGTGGGAGAGCTTCCCACCGAGGCCCGGAGGGGCCTATGTTGAACCCAGCTCCAGAGAAGAGAGAGAGACCACACCCACAGAAAGGACTGAAATCTTCCCAGGTTTCTCTCCACAGCAGGAGGTTTTGTTATTTAGCATTATTATTCTTTTCCCTGTTTGTTAAATAAATAGGTTTTTTTTCCTTCACTTTCCTCCAAGGAAAATTTTTTCCCCCAAACCTGGTGGGGGAGGGGTGGTTGTAACCTGCCTTCTATCAGAGGATATTTTCCTACAAAATTGTCTCAAACCAGCACAAATATTGAAGTTAAAAAGGATATCACGTGGTTGCAAAAATGAGGTGAACACTTATACTGAAAATAAGGAAATATAATAATAGTTCTAGATATGGAAAAATTCTCTGCTCATAACACAAATGAGAAATTCCTAACAGAATGGATCTTGGTCAAAAAAGAACATTTACTCTCTGCTTGAATGAATAGACAGGAGGACAAAATCCTATTTATAGGATCATAGAATAAACTGAGTTGGAAGGGACCCATGAGGATAATCAAAGTCCAACTCCTGTGCTGTACAGGACACCTCAACAATCCCACCCTCTGTCCAAATGCTCCCTTGAGCTCTAGCAGGGTTGGGGCCATGACCACTGCCCTGGGGAGCCCATTCCAGTGACCAACCACCCTTTGGGTGAAGAATCTTTTCCTAATATCGAGCCTAATCCTCCCCTGACACAGCTCCAACTGTTCCCTCAGATCCTGTCCCTGGTCAAAGAGAGCAGAGATTGGAGATGTCCCTCTGCTGCACCTCGTGACAAGCTGCAGACCCTGATGAGGTCTGGCCTCAATCTCCCCTTCTCCAGCTGAAGAAGCCAAGTAACCTCTACTGCTCCTCATACAGTTTCACCTCTAGACGCTTCATCATTTTTGTAGACCTCCTCTTGGACATTTTCTAATAGCTCCTGAGTTGAGGCCACCCCAGTCCAGAGCAGAGCAGGACAATCCCCTCCCTCACCCATCCAGTGATGCTGGGACTGATGCTCCCCAGGACACGGGTGGCCCTTCTGGCTGCCAGGGCACTGTTGACTCACATTTGATTTGCCATCAACCAAGGACTCCCAGGTCCCTTTTGAAACAAAGAAATAATTCTACACCAAGATTTGATCAGCGTTAAGTAGGCATTCTTTATTAGAGGCCTCAGGGAAGCACTGGGGATTTTCCTTCTATGAGTGCTCCCCTTGAAATAGTGAGTAGTTCATATTTACAAAGGTTATTACATATTCATGACAGTTTTTGGATATATTTTACTTAAATACACCTATTTCCATAGTTATTCATTTGCTATCATTTATGGTGTTTTGCTGCTACTTACTGTTCTTTTCAAGAACATTATCTCTATAGTGGTTGTTTACTTCTTCTGGTCACATGCTCAGTCTCTGTTACCTTGTATTCAAATTGCAAACCTGATTCTTCCTGGTGTTATTTTCTTATCATCTTGGATGGCCTGCTTCACAGCTTTGAAGGTTGGTTGTTGATTGGCTGCTTATTTATTTTAAGCGATATATATCCTTTATACTTAGAAAGGCATTTACCTATTCAGTTACATTTTCTTGAACATCTGTTAGGCCCTGGTTAAACATAATTTATAGATCCTGTTTTAAACAATACAAAGAAATTTTTCAACATATGCTTGATGCCTTAAAGTGGCTACCTGAAAACAGAGGATAGACAAGAATAAGAGAATAAAAGTAGGTGTTTATTTGAAGGGCCTTCAAAGGTACTCCCTAGGCAGTCAAAAGGCTACACCCAAGATGGACACTGGGTCACGGGTTCTTCACACTTTTATAAGTTTGCTCCATTTGCATATCCGGGTTAATTCTCCAATTATAACTTCAGTTCATGATGTAATTACCCCAAGTTTGTTACTCCTCTTTAAAGGCTTTTTGTTTACACCTTTTTGGGCCTGGGACAATCGAAGTGCCTTGGAGAGCAAACCTGGAGAGGTTTGTTATGTCTGACCAGCATGAGAGAACAGAAGTTAACAGGCCACATGAAACTTCAGAGTTACACACTACGCAGTACAGGATTTGAAAAATATAAAAGTTAAAACCTAAGGCATCTTGCTCATTCTGATATGCGGCAAAAACTCCACTACTGGAATAAGTAGTAAAGTAGGTATGTTTATTCCAGCGCTAGGACGCATGGGGGATAATTCCTCCAAAGTCATGCGTGCCGACAGCTGCATTCAGCTTGGTAAATATCGGGTTACAAGTTCTATATTCATTGTTTCCCAATACACCTATACATATTCACTGCTTAGCCCCGCCTAGCCTCGCTTCGTATTATAATGAACCCAAAAGTCATTTACATCTGTGTTACGCTTGCGCAGTGTCTTCTGGTGGTCGTGGGCAGGGGTCTCCGGGATGAAGTAAGAATCTTCCTCAGATGAAGTAAAGAGTCTTCCTCATTCTGAACTTTTCACCTTGCTTTCCTGCCCATGTTCTTTATGTCCCTGGCCCAAGTCCAAACTTCAAGGCTGGTTTAAGTTAGTTTTAGGTTGAAAACAGGATCTTTGGTCAAGATTCCTTCCCTTATCAATAGTCTTATATCTTCTCATTCTGCTTTGGTAGGCACAGTAAGTGTTGAGCAAGCTGTATGCATTGTTTTTAACAAACATCTCTTTAGCAAATCATTTAACCCCTGCTTCCCCTCCTCCCCCTGATTCAATTCAACTACATTTTCTGAACAGTTGTCAGTTCCTGGTTAAACATAATTTTTAATGTTTTTGAAACATTATTCCCTTTATCTTTGTTATGTTGTAGGGTAAAAGGTTTTAAAAACATTTTATTAGTTAACTACAGATTTAACTATATATTATGAGCAGCAACTTTCACTTTCCATGACACTCTTCAGCCTCTTGTTTCCCAGTCTGTCCAGATGTCCAGAGTTACCGTCCCGGGTGCAAAATCCGACACTTTGTTGCATTTCACCCAGCTGGTGATTGCCCCACCCTCTCATTTGTCAAGGTCTTGCTGCGGGGCCTCTGCCTTAGGGGGAGTTGACATCTCCTCTAAATTTAGTATCATAAGCAAACTTAATTAGTATCCCTTAAAGGCCTGCGTCCAACTTGTTTATACAGACAGTGCAAGAGATTTTTACCAAATGTAAACCTCAAAAAACACGAGCATTCAGAAAAGGCACCTCTAGAACTCTTTTTTTAAAGGCTATGTTTCTCCTGCTACCTGTTTCCACAACTGTCAGGGTAGAAAACTGTTATATATGAAATTAAGGTGTTGGCCTTTGCATATTCAAGTTGCCCAAGTTATAAATTATTAAGTTATGCAATTATTACCATAATTAAGTAATCAAAAGAGGTTTTGCGTAGTTCCTTGTTTAAAATCCTTGTTGTTCAGATATCCACAAGTTTGTTCCTCTGTTTCCCCCTTTTAATCACCAAAATTGTTAAACTTTACAGTGTTTTATTGTTCTTATGTATGTTCAATGTTATTACCCTGTTCTTGAAGTGTTCCAAAGGTTATAGATGGTGGTTGCAACCAGATTTGATGCTTTTAATAAGTGTTTAATCCCTGTAAATTCCCTCCTGAGTTCTGAGTTGTAGTGAAAGTGAAGCAGCCTCCGTAAGTGACAGTTCGCGATTTCTAATCCCTGGCTGCGACACTGACACTGAGCTCCACGGAAACCTGGAATGTTCATGGGGACCCTTCCCGCCTTACAGTTGAGTGACAGCTGTCCCCGAGCAGCACAAGCGAGCCATTGGCGGATGGACATTACGTCACTCCGGAACCCCACCAATCGTCCGGGACCATGGGGCGGGACCAAGAAGCCTTCCAAGTCCCTGTCCCCGGAGAGAAGGCGGGCTTTTCGATCTGCCTCAGCCGGGCTGCGAGCAGCTGCCGGGCACACGGCGCTGGCTGTCAGCTCTCTGCATCTCTTTACAGAGATATTTATAATATTTCAGATTCCAGGCTAGCAGGAATCACCCCAGTTGCCGTGGGTTCTTTGCTCTGGGCACCAGCCGGTTCGGCATTAGTGGTTTCTAATCGCTGCGAACTCGGAATTTAAATTTTTTGATCCCGGTTTATTAATTATTCTGTTATTAATAAACATTTTTGATCTTTAAGAAACGAGAGTAGCCTTGTTTCTGACAAAAACAGTGCTGGGAAGGCAAAGCATAGCAAGATAAGGAAAGGAAGGGAGAAGATGGTCATATGCACAGCAGCATGAGTCAGTGGAAATGCGTTTTTGAAGTCTTCTTCCAGACACCTTACCAGAGCGCCGTCTACCACGAGTGGGTGCTCAAGGCCCAAAACTCAAACCCGCTATTCCGCACCAAAGGGAACACAGAATCTTTCCTAAATGAGAAAAGACCACGCACACACAAGTGTCCGGCCGTACTCGCTCCGACTGGCCGACAACTCCCAACACCCGTCACGCCACCCACTGCCAGGGCCGGACGGCGCATTCCCAGCCTCCGGCACTTCGGGCCGCGCCGGTACAAGCGTCAACACGCAGAGCTTCCGTGTGCGTCTCACCTCAGGCGAGTGACGGCCAAGGGTCGCCGGTCCTGAGACCACCCGCCGCGGCCGCTCGCCCCTAGCCCGCCCAGAACCCGCCCACGCCACCGCGCACAGCAACAGCAGCAGCCGAGCTAAGCTCCGCTCCGGCCTCACGTGCGCGACCCGCGTTGCCTGGGGCCGTCGCCGCGGGGGAGACCGGTGCTCCGGACCAGCCGCGGCTGCGCCAGCCGCAGCCGACGGGCAGCGTTCTGGCAGCGACCGCACTGGGCGCTTCGGCGGGAGGCGTTCGCCGCAGGCCGCCAGCCGACCAGAGCTTCCCCCAAGCTTCGCTTCCCGCTGCATGAAGGTAGGATGCTGCTCCGTGCAGGCCCATGCGGACAGCTGTTCGTGAGATACAGAGCAAGAGACTCAGGGAGGAGGGATTTTTGGGGAGGTCTGAGAGAGGAGAAAGACAGCTCTGTCTTCCAGCCAAACGATGGGCGTATTTAGACCTTCAGGACAGCAGAGATACCACCTTTGATTACTCTGCCCCCTCTTCCAGGTTTGGCCTTACCCTCCATCCCTCTCCTGTGCCACAGCTGGTGTAATTGCCAACGGGAAATTCAGCCAGTCATCAGCAACTCCCCGGTGCCAAACACTGCAAAGCTTTGAAAAGTACCTTGCAAGGGTTTGCTTTATTCTTCAACAGAAAGAAATTTTGTTTGTTCTCTCGGCAGGTGGGTTACCATTTTCCCTATGCCCTCCCCTGTCAGCACTGTTTTTCTCCTTATAAGGACAGGTCCCTAGTTGTTTGCAAAAAAAAGATTTCAGAACATTCACACCACTACAGATTCAGAGGAGGAAAAAGGAAAAAAAAAAAGGCAGAAAGGTGAAGCCCTAATTGATGGTTTCCTCGACAATTTCAGTTCTTTTATTGGAGATACTGTGATACTGCCTTTCCTTTTCTCTAACAGGATCTCTTCCTGCCACAGGTCAGCACAGGAAGGAGACAAGTTCCTTCACAAGGGAGAAAATAAAGCCTAATTCCTATCCTTCCTCCTTCCTGGAACCATAAAAGTTTCAGAAGCCAAAAACTGTCTCACTAAAGCAGCAACAGGTTAGTAACACTCTCCTTGTATAACATCTGACTTAGTTCAGAAGACTAGTTCCAGTAAACTGAAGAAATACTGTACTCCTTACTAGAGACAAATTAAACTTTTAAAGCTAATATTTTTAAAGCTAATAAAGGTAATAGTGAAAACGACAGTATTCTTTTTTGAGATGCTACCATTTACCTTTAGCAGATGCAACCATTCAAGAAAAAGGTAAATGCTGACCAAAAAACCCCCAACAAATCAAAACACAACATGCACACCAGAAGGCAGACTTTCAGAACACAGTCTAAAGCTCACTATTAATGAAAAGGACAAGTCACTTGATCATTTATATGCCTTTCCTGTCTAGTCATTGCCTGAAAATTGAGTATTCAATTTTGAGTCAGCTTTTAATCAAGATGAAAGATAAGGCTGACTAAATGGGAATGTGGTATTTAACTTTTTTTAAGTATACCATAAAGATAACATAGCTTTTAAAAGTTTGCTTAACCACATAGGCCTTTATAGACTTTTCTCTATAAACACAAGAAGAAACAGTAGTGTTACAGTTTGACTTTTTTTTTTTTTTTCATTTTATTAGCACAAAATCCTGTAGTAGGTGAAGAGAACATACACATGTACTTACAACATGGAAAACTCACTGCACAAATGGGGATTCTTTCTTCCTATTATTTTGCCAATTATTTCTCCTCTTACCTTCAGAATCTGAACTGTGATAGTGGTTGCAAACTACAGAACCCAGTCTTATCAGCCTGCAGCACTTCCTTAAAAAAAGCTCTGCAGTTCCATTAGCAAAAAGGGGCTCAGCCTAGATTTAAGAGAACAGACCTAGAGCACTTGAATTCCAGTTTCCTGCTGTAAAAAAAAAATCTACACAGTATTTGCATGCACCCCAATGTTACTGCATGTATATTCATTTTTACATAGTTCAATGGCAGTTCATTCTATAAGCACAGAAGCAATCCCATGCTTATTTCTGACTACATAAATACACCAGTTGTGGGGATCACTTCAATTAGTTCTTGCAGAAACTTTTAGAGTGGGACTTGCATAGTTGGTCCAATGGCTTTGCAACATCTATATACACATAGGGACAGGTAAAAGGAGGCAAGGTCTTTATGGGCCAGTGGCTGGGCTTACTGCACAGCAAGGCTGGTGTGCAGTATGACATCTGCAGTACTAATATCAATAAATTAAAGAATTCAGATATACTGCCCATAGTATGAAAGTCAGCAGAATTCACAAAATCAGAAAAAACACTATTCTAGTCAGATTGCACAGCGACAAACAAGAAGGTGTTTGTCGTAATACAGAATCAGTGTACTTTCAAAGTCCAGTACTATTAGTAAATTATGGCACAGTGAACTTAATTGCCATGCACAGATAACACCCTCAGACATTTTGCTAGGAATTGTCTTGATTATCAGTCAGAGAGTGGAGAAAGATCCACCATCAAAAGTCAGTAACTTTGTCATTTCTTTGCTTGGGAATAGCTGAAAGTGATTGCTTTATTCCAACAGATGGCAGACATTTCAGTTTAGTTAGCCATGCAGCTGTTTCATGAATAGGATTAATCACACAGATTTATGACATCCATATTTTTGCAAAAGAGAACAGGTAGTTTATTTCTGATTTTAATCCTTCCCTTCCATCAAAGGGGACATACCAAGAAGTGTGGTCTGAAAGCAAAGTACCATGATCTCTTAAAATGAAGCTCCAGGTCAGTTCTCTAAACAAACACATGATCACTAGAACAGAGCTCTATCTTGCATCCACTTAACAAGCACAGAATTCATGAGAACTACGAGCACACCAGCAAGAACAAGAACTACTTAATGGAATGATTTGTGAGACCGGCCTCAGCAAGCAAAAAGCCTGAGTTTCACAAGCCTTAATAACATCAATCTTTTTTTTGCATGACAGGAGGTAAACTTAAGCAAAGAGGATATTCTATGGATTAATTTAAAAAAAAAATTTAAAAGTTAAGCAAGTGACTGTTCAGTATTTCACACAAAACTCAACTCAATTGTTTGTAAGTTTTGACCAGGCAATCAGTCAGACAAAGACTGTTAAAAGAGGACTCCAAACTGAAAACCTACTGCATTTGCAATATAGCTGATTTCAAACTGGTATTTCTAACTCCACTGGCCTCAAAGTATTTTCACAGTGGTTTCAGTTGCCCAACATGAGTTACAATCTGCTGTTGCACAGTTAGGACCGCTCTTCTCCTCTGAAACATACTTCAGGCTTTCAGACTGCTCTTCTCTTGTTCCACAAAACTTTGGAGTGAAGAGCTGACAAGTCTATCCAAGGTCTTTAGCTTTCCTCTAGACTGCATTCCTAGGTGTGCCATTGTGAGTCACTGCTTTCATATTTGAAGTGCTTGATTGATGGTTGCAGATCCTGTGGGAGGCAACACCTACTTCAAAAACTTCATGAATGGCTTTGCGGAAGCAATGAAAATTGTAGTCTATCAAACCTGTCAAGGAGAGGAAAAACTCTGTTCAGATTGGCATATTTATGTAAACAGAGCTTCAAAATCAATATAAAATTTAACCACTTTTGCTACTTATTTAATATGAACTTGGACTCAAAAGATTTAACAAAGTTTTACTGATGCTAGTAGTTATTTGGACTGTCTCCGTTTTTTCGAAAACAAGGTACTCATTTGGAATGCAAGGTGTATATTTATGACTAAACAGTAGGTGAGGGGACCATTACTCCATACTACTGATTCCACTAGAACAGATGGTAGTGACAGAGCTCACATTAGCTACAGAAGTCATTTTGGCAGGAGGACAGTGATTAAAGTGATGATTCACAAATTTAAAAATGAGACCTCATTATATCTATCTCCAAGAAATAAAAAAAATCCTCCTATAAGAAATTATACAAATTGAGTCACACAAAAATTAAGCTGACTTGTAAAGTCATATTAATATTTTACAGCCGATAAAAAAATATTAGATAAAAGCTGTTCAGTGGCGGGGAAGTCCTTACCTTTGCGCTCAAAACTCTCTTCTCTAAGAATGCAAACTAATGCCAAAAACTTTGTTACTTCCTTTAAGTACAGGACTGTTGTGTTATTGAGCTTGATAATTGCCATTGACTCTTTATCATAAGCACTTCCAGTGCCATCTTCTTTTAACCTAAAAAAGAACAAGTTAACCCAAGTCATAATCTAATAGGCATGCATATGTAACTTCCAAGACAAATAGCTGTTAAATGCAGTTAGAAGAATATTACTCATACTGAACATTAAGCAAATGGAGAACCTGCAGTGGAGGTCTTAATACTATCAATGAGTAAGACCATTATCAGATCTTAAGTTTCTCAGGAAAGCTAGACCTAAACAGAGCAGAGGCCTTCATCAGATACTGTCTATCGTAGATGAGCAGTTAAGAGCAAGCTACCAGTGTGCATTCTTTTGATGTCAATGGAGTGACATCTCAGTGAAATTATTTTTGGTAAATTAATACAAAGGCTTCCTTAGTGAGGCTGGGGCAGAGGATGCAACACGGAACAGGACATTTTTTGGTCTTAAGCTAAACCAGCCTGCATTTACAAGAAAAGATGAGCATGCTGTTTTCTATCTTCAAGTTATTAGTGTTAAGTTAAATTACTACAGAAGCAAACGATGTATCGCAAGTTACTTCTAAGCACTCCTAAAAAAAACCCCAAACCAAACAGTTATACATCCATGGATCAACCAATCAGGAGACAGACCATTAAATGCTGTGGTATTTTCTTGGAAGCACTGCATTTTCCAGGCTACAACCACAGTTCTAAGATAAGTTACCACTTCTTCAGAACCACTTCAAAAATCCAGTGTGAAGTATAATTCTGCTGTAAATTGTGAGATATAAACACTATATGCATCCCTCATAGAAAGTCAGCAGGAGATGAGTTGACCTCGCAAACATTATTCTGTTCAGACTGCAGCAAGTCTCAAAACAATGTCACTGCAAGTTACACTTATGAGCTATGGCATGCTATTGACCCCAATTATTTGCAGGTATTTATATACTTGCATCCACCACGCCAAACAAGACACAGCAGTATTCATACTTTACATGAAACACGACTTCTACAAATGTCAGATAGCTGTCTAGGGCCATGAGTGGAGGGAAACAAACCAAGTATAAATGCTGCCAAGTCATTTGGATTTCTTTTAGTTACTTACAAAACCAATGTGCTCTGAAGACCAATGGATAGCATTTTGCTGCATGACAAAGCCAGCACCACTTGCACAGTTTGCAACCTATTCTACAACTTCTGAAGACATTTTTTTCCTAAGAGTATTCATCACTTACCCATATATACAGGAAACATCTATCACTACATCAATCATGTCACAGCACAACTCATATGACTGCATGTCCACAGGGGAACTGTCTGTTGCAATGTAGATTTTGCTGACTACATCGAAGAGAAAAGCTTTTTCAATGCCTGAGTTCTTCAGAAAGAGAAAGAATTTGGATGAATTTTTAAAATAACTGCATTTTTAAAATCTCAAGTACAATTCATACATTTTCACATTCTTAGTAGCAGAAAATGGTTTAAATATAAGCAATTTAGAGGCTTAAGACAGATTCAAGATTTAGAGCACATACTTTATAAATACAATACCCTTGCTGCCATAGTACATATCAACATCACATAGCTGACAAAAATAAAACTGGGGACTCTTGTTACAGTTCCTTTTAGTTTATTATTTAACTGATCATTGTTAAGGTTACATTTTACTATGCTTCCAGAATCCATATGCAGCATTTTACCTTTTCTGTGCTTCTCTTAACTCCAGAAGAGTCATAACTCACATCCACCTAAGGGACTGGGCTCAGAGACGAGGTATTTCATAGTGGTATGCTGACGCTTAAATTTTATGCTGGTAGTATCTTTGCAATTCAGTTTCTGTGTGAAGCATTTGCCATGCAGTTTAACCTGCAGAGCAACTAAGTCAGCTTCTGAACTTAAAAATCCATGAAAAGTACCACATTATGACAGTTATTAAGTATGGAAAAGCACAATACCATTTGTAACTGAGCACTTTGGCAAAGTGCATGTGCTCATACAGAGTTCAGAAGCCTTCTACGGTTCAAGTTACCAGATATACACTACTGGCAAAGCTTCTTTTCTATTCATGCACCA
Source organism: Dicrurus megarhynchus (assembly GCA_013399195.1). Taxonomy (NCBI): domain Eukaryota; kingdom Metazoa; phylum Chordata; class Aves; order Passeriformes; family Dicruridae; genus Dicrurus; species Dicrurus megarhynchus. The sequence continues at coordinate 459,919 of VXAD01013339.1, forward strand.
GAAGCATTCCTTACCTCTTCTTCCTAGCTAGTCTGAATACCCAGGACAGTGTCCTGAGGACATCCAGACAATCCTTCTGGCATCAGGATTACATTCCACATCCTCATGGCACTGAGACCAAGGTCAACATACCCTTTATCTACTGGGCCAGGTTATTACAAACAGTCCTCTACCAAACACAGCAAACAAGCATTATATGGTAGCATGGGGTGACATGTCTAAGTGCACAGCTCCTCTTGGATATAAATGGTTTTTTCTTTGTTGTCCACATGCCTGCAACAGCCTCATAGACAAACTTATATGAGACTGTTTTGTCTCTAGGGTGATATTTTATTTGATTAAAAGTATAGAGCAACAACTTTCTATGACACTAATTCCATAAGAAACGCAAAGACTAAAAGAATAAGGGCAAAAGTCTCACAGATCATATGAAATTAAACAGCTAAGTTCATATTATCAAAAAAGTCTCTTGCCAGTACAGCTACATTAGACTACTAAGTGCCTTAGCAAAGTAATCAGTATACCCTGCTGGCAGGAAACTTCCACATCAGCTGTTATAACCAGGCAAACTACACATTGTCAATATTTAAAGAAACCCCACAAAGTACGCACCAGTACAATTTAGCTGTGGTAAAGAGCTTTTAATATAGAAAACCAGGTCAGCATAGTACACCTACGTAAATGCCACCCAAATGTCTTAAGGGCAGATCTAGCCAGCAATCTTTAGCAGAAGGATTTGCTTTACCATTCTGCATATTTCACTCAAAGTTCTGTTAGATGAACACTTACTGATATGAAGATATTAAGTAGATTTTCCAGGGTTGGCAGTTGCGGAATGAGCTTCTGTACCACTTTACTGAAGGCTTCAAATATTGAATGGTCATAGATACTGGTCAAATAAAAGCTGAGATGAGGAGGGACGGCAGAGAAGGAATGAAAAAAGAAAAAGAAGATTCAAGAGTATTTCAGAATTGCAGTAGAAATGTTAAAGTTATGTTTTCTAACATTCAGGCCTGCTATTTTGCCTGGGATGCCTTTATCACAAATATGTCTGGACACTGCACAAAGAATCTAAGTTCTGAGCAGCTGGAGTACGCATTAAACAGATTTTCCCCATCCTCGAGAGATGGGAGACCAAAGATAAAAATTTGAACATTGTTAGAACACACTTAGTGCACAGAATGCTTATGACAAAGGTGTAAAAATGCTTGATTAGATTTCTTCAAGTCCCATTCCTGGCCTTCCACTTTGCTCACACTAACATCGAAGAGATACTGGCTCCACAAGAATCAAAAGAACAATTAAACTAGAGAAAAGATAGCTTGTTCTAAAGGTGTCTGTAGAAGATACCTTAAAAGTAAGCCAAATCTCAAGTGACAGACTAAACTTTTAGAACCAATCACACTGAAAAGTCAGTGCAAGTCAGGACTAGAAGGCAGAGAGCTTCCCCTTTCTTTTCCCTGCCCCTCCAGCCTACATGTAGAAATTTGGCCTGTTACGCTGAATAAGAAAGACTTTGAATTATCACAAAGTATGAATAAATCTGTTGATTGGAATCCGATAAAGCAGCCTGCCTTTTTTTAGTCAGCCTAACAGCTGAGGCTTGTCCATAAGTTCAGAGGTGTTATTTTATTAACACAAGTTGGTTCAATATTAAGAAACTACCCAGACCTTGCTCCAGTTTTTCCAGTATTACATCTAAAAGCCTTTAATCTGTATGCGTATCAGCAACAGTAGAATCACATATGCCAGAGTCTTTAACTCACCTAAGGTGAAGTTTTTCAAGCCCAGCATCCGTAAGATCATCATTAGCCCTCTGATGAATATCCCTCTGAGTTTCTATTTTATGGTCATCTGATAAACCATCAACTTTATGAATAAAAACTTCAAAGTTCATTTCTGGGTTGACCTTGTAGGCTTTTGAAACTGTAATGTGGAGTCTTGTTAAAGCTTCCATGTAGTCATCCTGTAAATCAGTTTTGGCAGGAATGAATGACAAAGTTTGTCTGTTAACTATTCCATTCTGCACAAAGACAAAATATTTCAGTGCAAGAACTTCACTTCTGTAACTAAACAGAAGTATAAGAGAAGAGAATACCTTGACGTGTCATAAATCCTAGCAGCTTAGATTCTGTTATGTCAGTTAAGGTTCATTAGCTCAAGGCTCAGCTACACAAAACTAGACTTCAGAGCAAAAGGTGGGTTACACTTCAACTCCAGCACAAGGCAGCAGCGATCTCCAAGATGGTCCAAATAACCAGGTAAGCTCCCATGGTGCAATTCCTAGGTTTATTAAAAGCTACCAGATACCCAGTAGTACCAATACTAGAAACTGAGGTCAGAAGTGTGCTGTTATTAATTGATCTCCACAGTAGAAAAAAGGGATAATTCAGACCATCTAGCTGAGCAGGTTCTCACTATTATTGCAGAACGTGTAAGTTCAGAGTACAATCCCTTTTCCACTCTCTCCACTAGTAGCATATGTTCCAATCACTTCACTAAAATAAAACCACACACCAAAAGTCAGATTTCCAATACATCTCTTCATACGCAGCAGAAGTCTTACAAACCTATCTAAAAATAAAAATTACAGGCCTCTCGATCATTCATTTCACACAAAAAGCAAAAATAAAACTTCTGTGTGATTTGTATTTACCTGGGCATCAATAACATATATTAGAGCACCTGTTCCTCTGAAGATCATCTCATAATCAAATGTTGGATCAAAAAAGTCCATCTGTCCAGGGAAATCCCATATTTGGAAGTTCACAAATGAACTGTTGGAAATATCATCCTTGTAGATTTTGTTGGTACTTTCCAAGAACAGAGTCTCATTAGGAGACATTTTGTGAAACACCACCTGTTAAAAGAACACAAAAAATAGTCTAAATTTTCCTTATTAGAAGAAATTAGTGAAAGATTTGTGACTTGAATTCTACAAATAGATATATCCATTCTGAAATGTACAGCTTCCTTTCAGTAAATAGCTTCCTGCATCAGATAAGAAAATTACCTACCCCCTAAAAGAACCAAGCAACTGAATACAGTTAAACATTTTCACGAGTCCAAATAACACTACTGGCTGAAGACATAGACATCCAAGTTACTCTTTCTTTCCCAGCAAGGCTAGCACAGTGTTTTCAAGTTCTGTTATAGTCAGATCTGGTATAAAGCCAGTTAATTAAATAACTGCAAGCTTTTAAGAACCTTTCCTTTCCAGTCTTAGAAATTCCTAAAGGAAACTTCGCTTTTAGTCTGGTGTCAGGCATTATAACGCAATATAATCAGATGGTTCCTAAACTACAATAGAAGTGTACAAAAATAACATCTCAGTTTCAGAGATCTGAATAGCTAGGTAGCTTGCCATCTATTAACAACTCCTTTTGAGTAGAGAATCACAGAATGGGTAAGGCTGGAAGGGAGCATAGTGGGGTCATCTGATCCAACCTCCCTGCTCAAGCAGGGTCATCCCAGAACACACGAGTAGCTCCAGTGAGAGAGACTCCACACCCTCTCGGGGCAGCCTGTTCCAGGGCTCAGTCACCCACACAGTAAATAAATACTTCCTCATATGCAGGTGAAACTTCCTGTGAAAGTTCACTAAAGAAAGGATGAAAGATTTCACACTAGATGGTAAACAGTTTAGCTGCAGGATGACAAACATACTGCTAGAACTCAAAAAGCCCCACTGGGATTTTAGCTCTTCCTTGTACAGGACTAGCATGTAACTCCACAGCAAAGCAGCCTGTAGCAAAAGCAGTCAGTGTCAACAGTGAACATTGTGCTAATGCAACTCAACTAGACAATATGAAAGTTACTCCAAACAATGTACTCCAAATAATGCAGTCAAACACTAGGACTGCAAAAATAAAGAAGTTTCATATACAGCACTTGGTAAACCTAAAAGCTTCACAATAGGGACTGCAACCTTGATAATTTTGGTTTTTTCAAATATTTCATACAGTTACAGAAATCATCCATTAGAGACCTGGTGCAACAAACTGTCAAAAAACTTCCAAGACAAACAGCTCCACACCCAGTATAGTTAATGGATTGTTTAGTGAGGTTCAAAGTAATACTTCAGCCTACATTTTTAAGGCCAAGGGAAAGAACGTATTTCCTTGGGGAAAACATCTTAGGAGGCCAGGGTCTAAATGAGGTTTTAAACAGCAGGACATTTGTATGGGGAAGTAAGAACAGTTCTAGATACACAGCAGCTGTACTGCATTCTTCTAGGTTTGCAGCATAGTTTTAAAGCATTCTGAAATCAACATTTTTTTTGGAATTGAGCATCTCCCATAAGAGCAGGCCAGAATTAGTAAGTTCAGTTTAAAGCTGATAACTCTCTGGGAAGCAACGCTGTCACCTCCTTTTTCCTTTTTTCCCAAAGCAGCACATTTCATCAGATTGATGTTCTCCACCAGAACTCTTTCCAGTTTCCTACTACATCAGTACAGTACAGTAAGTCCACTTATGCAAGTCTGCACAAAAATTTGTTTATTAACTGAAGCAATCACTGCATTCCCAAAATCTACCTGCAATTTGCTACTGAATATTCACAGGTTACACCAGTATGGAAAACCCAACTGTCCTAAGGAAAAAAAAAAAAAGAGTCCCTCCCTAAGATCGTAGTTTTTTCTTTTGCGAGAGGTCTCCTGTCAATACTGCTCTCAATAGAAGCATGACATGATTTATTAATTCATGTTTTTCACAGAAATTTCTAGATAATCACGAAGCCAATACTTTCCCCAATACAGTGTTTATCTTGCATATACGCCTACTTTCTGTCAAGGGGATCAACAGCTAGTGCCCAGACAGAAGGGCTGGTCTAGTTATGGCCATTTTTGAACTAGAGAGATTTAAGAGCAGGGATGCTGTTAATAAGAAATTTCTTGATATTAGAGTTTGCTCAGTCAGCATCACAATGAGCCCCTAGGTATCACAATCACAGCTTCTAATTCCTACACAAGATTGGTAACTGATTGGCAAAAGATAAATTCTATGTCCTCTTACTGCATATTCAACATGACACTATCCCTTTCCTATACGACTACTGGAATAGGCCCTCAAAGAACTGAAGACTACTAATCCTGGCCATAAAAAAAGTCCAAAAACTACATCTATATAGAGACTTGTAACATCTTAAAATCTATCTGCAGTTTGGAGTTCCTGTCTTCCTCTAGCTTTTAGGGTGCATTTTTTTCAAGAGTGGATAATACAATAAGATCTCTAATAAGAGTCTACAACAAATACCATTCACATGACTAAAAGGACTTCGAGAAAGGCTTTCAGTGAAAGCACTACATTTGCACATGCAGTGGGAGCATTTGACCTAAATAATGGGGAATAACAGATAAGGCTAAAAAGCAACAACAGTCCAGTCTGCCACTGTATTTCAGCGTAGCACAATGGAAAAGATTTCTCACTAACAGAGTCTAAAATCAGCGTAGAACTCATTGGTTTACTGCAGTCTATGGATTACCAAGCAGTCTGCATAAGATTACTAAAAGAAGCAGATTCATACCTGCTATACTGCAAAGTCCAAAAAGGCTTCTCTGCACAAAACCTTTATAGAAACCTCTGTAGGTTTTCACACTGTAGGTTTGCATCTGAAGCAAATTTGAGGCCCTTAAGTCTAGAGCTGAGACTCATGCATTTCACTAGTAACATCTTCCCATAAAAGTATCACCTAAAAAGGTCACAAGAGGGACTGCAAACATAAAATTCGCACTAAGGAACAAGGATTGTTCCGAGTGCTACAATTCTGCTGAGCAATGTGGCAAATGAAAATAGTCAGTTTTGTCTTATGTTTATTAAGAAACACTGGTGACTTCACAAAGCTACCAACAAACCTAAGGCACCGAAACTGTTGTATTTCCTCCTTGACAAGTGACTCTCGTTTACTCCGTCTAGCAAACTAAAGAAAACCAGAGGCTGTTTTTCTGCTCACACAAAAGCAGAAGTCTTTTGCAAAGCATCAAAGGGCAGAACAACAGCTAAGTCTTCTTCCAAGTGGAAGCACTAGCTAAACACCACACACCTGTACCACGTAAGAAAACGCCTCATGATAAATTTCACACCAGGATCTTCACTTTTTACTTTTGAAGCCTCAAAAGTGAAGAAATACAAAGGCTACAACCTATGCTACACAACCTTCCTCTCTAGGGCAGATGATCAGAGTCCATTCTGGAAAGTAAACGTCTTTAAGCAGGAAGCTCCCGTCGCTCCAACTTCGCCACATGGGCCCACAATAAAAAGCCCGAACAGCAGCACAGCAGGGAGTACCAGCTCGGCGCCAGAGAGGCAGCGCGGCAGGCAGAGGCGGGGAGCCGCCGGCTGCCCCTCACCTTCTGGATGGAAGACTTCCCGCTGCGCCGCAGCCCCATGAGCAGAATCCGCGGCTTGGAGTCTGTCCCGCCCGCGCCGCCGCCAGGCCCGCCCGCGCCGCCCCCGGGCCCACCGGGCCCTGGGCCTCCCTCCAGCTCCGCCTCCTCCTCCTCCTCCCCGTAGCCGAAGTCCTTGGGGAACGAGTCCGCAGCCCCGAAGCTCCCCCCCACCAACGCCGGCTCCTCAGCTGTGCCTGGCCCGCCCGCCCCGCCGAACTGCAGCGCCATGTCCGCCCAAGCCCGC
>VXAD01013339.1:466579-484931 GCA_013399195.1 Dicrurus megarhynchus
CCCGCCGCCCGACAGCCGCCAGCGCCCGTTCTGGGGCCTCCTTCTGCTCGCCCAACCCAACCCGACACGGTCCAGCCCGTCCCGGATTGGCTGCTGTCAAGCTCCGCGCCGCCGATTGGCTCAGGAAAGCAGCGAGGTAGGATGGCTCCGGTCAGACGACCAGAGTCACCTGACGGCGCTACCGCACGTGAGCGGGAGAGGCGGGGCGCGCACAGCCTTGGTGGAGCGGCGGCAGCGGGCAGCAGGGGCGCGCTGCGTGCTCGGTGCAGCCAGCACGCGGCACGCCAGCGCCCTGGCCCTGATCTGGAGAGAGACCGCAGGTCCCGCCCCTGCCGCTTCGCTCACGGTGCAAACCCAGCCGTCAGCCGGGACAGGGGAGCTTTCGCCGAAGCGGCCGCCTAAGCAAACGTTACCTTGCGAAGCAAGATTCGTCATTAATTTTCTTCTAGCAGCCCTGGTACAAAACAAACTGAAGTTTTAACAAATATTTGTTATTTCACCACAATCCTAATTTAAGGTTCACAAGATCCAAGTGCTTTCAGAGGGAAGCAAATACAGTTTTGAAAACTGTAAGTTTGCATTACTTCCCTGGCACCTGACAGCTCAAGTCAGGAGTCCATGCCCTGTGATGGGCTTGACTAACACCTTTACCTGCCTTGCTGCTTCTTTAGCAAGACATGCCAGTCCCATTACCCAGAAACATGTTCAGCTGTACAATACCTTTCCCACAGCATTAACCTCTCCCTACTTCCACATGGTGTAACTTAATGCGAGGGCTATGTTTTATCTTACATTCAAGTGAGCTTTCTTCTGTCCTTTGTTCCAGAGGTTGGGAATGTTTTTTCCTTTTTTTTTTTTTGTTTGGCTATATTTGTTGGTTCAGGGTGTTTTTTTCCTAATGAATGGTTTACAGACTTAGAACAGTATTTTCCCCTCATTTGCCTCTCTTCTGGTCTGTTCAGGTCAATAGATACAATAGTAAGGTAAGCAGTTGTTACACTCACTACCCTCGATTACAATGGCTAACAAAAGTTCTGATCCATCCTACCACATTTTCAAGATAGTTTAGCTTCCTTATTTTTAGGATGAGTTTTGCAGACCAACAGCCAATAAATCTAATACATAAGACAACTGCATTTCATTTCCCCCTTCCTTTATTTTTCCTGTCATCGGCTGCCCATTAAAGTATCTAGTTTTAGGGTAGGAAACAAATGCAGCTCTTTAAAATATTATCACTCTTTTTAATAAAGGTCTACTTTGCATTTCAGAAGAGTCATGAAACCAATTCAGGGAAAGGGGAGAGAGAATATAGGCAAAATTAATGACCACAAGTCACATCCACATGGCACCCTGCTTGAATTTTATTTTCCTGTTAGATGAATCAGAAAGCAGAACTCTCCACACTGTAGTCTTACATGTGCCACTCTTATTACACAGGATTTTCATTACAAGTAAGAATTTTGTATTATGTTCAGAGCTGCATAAGCAATACCTGGATCAATTCTCCAAAGCCCAGTCTCTGAGATGGGAGCAGAGGCATGAACTGCATGGGAGAAGGTACACCTTGTGCAAATTAAGGTGTAAGTTCAGTAGGTACTTCATTTCAACATTGTGCTGAATCCATCACTTAACTATACTTGCTCATTTTATGCCCCTCTGAGGAGAGTATTACCCTATCAGCTTCAGTAGAAGTCTCACCTCAGTGCTGAGTACAGAGAAGGTAATTTAAAGGTCCTGCTTTAATTTACAGTTGGTCCACCAGTGTCATGTCACCCCTTTCAGTTAAAAGAAAAAGAAAACAAAGAGACAGATCAGCAGTTCAACAGGACCATTGACCATAATGTGAAAATTACACGAAGTTGGCAAGCACAGTCATCTAAAAGTTATGATTAACTGTCATCTTTTCTTAAACACAGAAAGAAAGAACGTTGGCCAGTATGCTTAACTCAGCAGTTGCCATAGCATCTGCATGCTCATGGTAATGCATTCTTTCTTTAAGATGATGAAGTAACAAAGTAGACAATGCAGAGTTCACACACACACAAAAGACCACATTTCTCAGGAAGCCCTTTATTAAGTCAAGGCATTAAAGGAAAAACTACTGTTATTCACCATGCTTCTCATCTTGAGGTGGTTCATACTGAGCCAGCTGTGGATTTAAAGAAAGGAATTTAGTTAGTCGCAATATTTCATGTAACACTTTATATTAAGAAGTGTAGGAAAATGTATGGTCTGGACTTGTTCCATTTACTTTGTGCATTTTAACTTACTCGTCTTTATGCAAGTCCATTTTTAAGTCAGGCAATAAAGTAAGCCTTCTCCCAAAACATCCATTTCTCACACTGTATAACCATGTAGCCATAACAAGGTGGGTTTTAAATGCACTTTGAAGCACATATATCTTGCCCTTAACTTTTCGCTGTTTCTTATTCTAGCAGTCATTAAGTAATTTTCATCTTAAATAGCAGTTGATAGTGACTAGCGTCCTATAAGCATTCACTGAAATATGATTAAATGAAACAGTCAGTCATTCTCATTGCAATAGTATCCAACCTAACATTTCTTGTAATCATTCTAGCTTCCATTATGCTTTCTGGAGAGTATAGCCTGGGCAACTATGCACTTAAATATGACTTTTACTTGTAAAGTTTCTACCAAAGACAAATACGAAGGTGTTCACTTGACCTCAGTGGCATTGAAGATAAGTTCAAGCTTCAAAAACAGTTCAAGAATTAGGGCCATCTCTCAGAAATAGGCTGGTTCGGTTTACTCAATTAAGATTCCTCCCCTCTGCAAACTGCAGAGTGGGTTAAAAATAGACAAAGTACATATAAATAAATTAAATTTTAAAAAAATAAAATAAAAAATAATAAACACATAAAAAATAAATTAAAATATCCATGTGTTCCTTCCTACCAGCAACAGTAAATTGCAGCAATCACTCTGCTGCTAACAAGAACCACTAAAATAGATTTTTTTCATTGTAGATTTTACAACAACAGATGACTAGTACACAATCCAAAGTCACATTTTCTTTTCCACCAAGGGCCTAGCAGTTGACTTCCTGTCCTCCTCCCAACATACACACACAAATATCTGACATTCTGAGTAATAAAGGTAAGGAAAAAGACAGATCTTCAGATTAATGCAACAGTAGTTACCAATAACTGCACAGATAAAGGCATGTATTTTATGTTAGAGGACTGCTACAAGAAAGCTAAAGGGTGGTGTTCCCCCTGCATCTCTCACACATGTTCTCCCTGTGTGAACTCCTACAGTATGTCAGAATGATGGGCATTACATTGTAGAGGAAAGAAAGGGGAAAAAAACCTCCACTAATACTGGAAAATATGTAAAGAAGGAGTTATCATTTAAAGAATAAAGAACATGGAAGTGCAAATGAACCCATGACTACAAAAAGGCTCACTTTCCTGCACCAAGTTTTGACTTCTTGAAAAGACATCTTTAAACAAAGACCCAGATTACTCTGCTCTCATCTTCTACTTACTATCAGTTGCATTTTTAAGTCTGCTAAAACAAGTGGCTGGTCTATTGCTACTCTGCCTAAAATTATGTTCTTTGCCATATTTCCTAGTAAGAACTAACAAATGTAGCTGAGGACTCATAATGGGTAACAGGGAAGAAGAATTACTAGGACAGCAATACGGCACTCTGGACAAGAAATACAAAGGGGTAATGATCAAGAATACTTTCTCACAGAACTAAAGCAAGGTGGTTGTCTCCCAGTAAAAAGCTCAGGGGTATTCACATGTAATGGCCACCATCCTCTTTCAACAAATGCATGGAAACCTGAGGTTGGCACACAGGCTACTAGCATATTAAGCACCTCACAGGTTTCCTTCTTCAGTGCTGTTAGGAAGCTGTTCACACCTCAGAGCTCTCAGCCTGCAGACCCATTAAAGAATGGCCCTGCCCTAGCTAGCACTTCAGATTCACTGTTGTTGCAGGTAAGTACCAGGGGCATTTTAGGTAAAAAGCACAAGTTATTGCTCCACACGGATCTAAGCGCCTGTATAAGATCCTGACATGTGTAAGTCTGTGCCAAGTGACACAAAGTAATATATAATATTCCTCCTTCAATTTGCCTTTTGAAAGCCTTTATAATGGATACCTTACTTGCTTTTCAAAACTGTCCTGAAAGCATGAGCTACATAATATCAGACAACTTAAACACATCCAAACAAGACTGAATGACAACGTATTAGACTTGATAATAGACTTTCCCTTAATAAATAAAATCTCTAGTTTAGCAACATTTTATGTTATATTCTATAAGAAGTGTTCCATAAAAAATAATAATCTTTACTACAATGAATTCTATCAGCATTTCTCAGTCAGGAGGCTAAACAGTGCAACAACATTTATTAGTTATTCTAATGGAAGAAAGTTAGTTCTATCCTAAGTATTAAAATATTTTTCTTGTTATATAATATGGAACTATAGAGTAACACCAAGTAGACTTTTACCTTGGTTTTCAGTTTTTTATTTTCTTCCATCACAGCTTCATATTTTTCTTTCATCTCTGCCACTTCCAAGCGAAGTGCCTCTATTTCCGGATTCTCAGGAGCTGAAGCTCCCAGATGATGCTTCAGAAAACTGGTATTTTGATGTTAAGTATTTCTTCAGTTATATAACCACATTTTAGTTTTAACACCCATGTTGAAGTTAACACTGCAGTACACATGACCAAAATTGCAGTAAACCATTGAGATTACTACAGTGCTTTTCATCCTATGGAAAAAAAGTTACCAAAATAAGAGAAGAGAGCTTTTCAAATTCATAGTTATATTCCTTAAAAACAAACAGACAAAAACAAGATAGCAGTACAAATTCTTATGTGTTACTACCCCCTTCTTTTCTCTTCTTAAATGTAGAAGTTTTGAAGAATTAAAAGAAATAACAAAAAAAAAGAGCAATACCGAAAAATGGAGGCTGCTTAAAAACAGCAAGAAACAAAATACTTTAATTCCCTCCTTCTTCCTGTATTAAAAAAAAAAAACAAAGAACAAAAAACCAAAAACTATTAAAAAAGGAAGTGTGAAGAAGCAAACGTCAGAACCCGTAGCCACTGCAGGTACTCAAATCTAATGCTGCAGGTCTACAACACTCTGTATTGGCCTATAACTCAGGTTCGTAATTGCTGGCATACTGAAATGTATGCCAGTTCTCTTGCATCATGTCAGACTGTTAGCTTGTGAAAATGCAATTATTAGGTAAAATGCATCAATAAAAGTCATATTCTCAATACAAGGCTTCGAAATGAGCCTGTCCAGTTCACTCATGAGTCAGAAGCAGTACTGTGCTTGAAGTCTCAATAAAAAAATCACAGCAAAGAAAAAGGATACTCCAGTGCACTATCTGGTTTCTCTGGCTCTTCATATAAGGCTACCAACACTGCAAATAGAAAATATTCAACAATTGCAAGAAGCTCATGCAACTCTAAGGTTTTAAAACACATACCAGCAGTCAGAAAGCATACAAGTTGTATTTTTCTGTTTAACAAGATTTTCACCTGCATACTTTGACATAAGCAACAGGTCTGCTGTATAGAAGGGGACAGAGCATTCTACTTAGTAACAGCTAAATAGAGTTTTCTTGATCCCTAACCTCACATAGTCTTTGGCTATTCTAGCACAGAACACAAAATGGCCTGAACCATTTTTATATATGCCACATGCAACCTAGTACTAGCTTTCATCCATAAGACTGAAATTCTAACTATATTGTTCATACAACTTCTACTTAAGCTACATCTTTGAACCACAAGATATCAGCAGTTCTGTAACTCTCAGCATAAGAGCAAACCTCTATTGAACATCTACAGCTACAAAACTAAATGGCTACTGTCAGACTAGGTGACACTGATAATTTTTGTGGATGGGGGCTCTAATGGCCAAAAACACCAGATACAAGCAGCAATACCCCAACAACTTAAATAAAATTAGCCATACATATAGCAACATAACTGGAGACTCAGTCACATGAATACCCAGAAAGTTCCCAAATATAACCACTCCCTGCTCCCCACAGGGGCAATGTGCCAGTTTCAGATGTCTGAACTACTCAACCAAATTGGTTTTAAGCTAAGTACCTCCTAAGTTAAAAGCAAAATTAGGATGCCTCTCTGCTTGGAAGACTTGTTTCTCCATCCCATAGGATGGGATTGGGATTGAAAAATCAAATGGTACTCACATATCAGGCCAAGAGTCTTAGTGCAGCAGCTATTCACTTGACATCCTAGATCTGCTGCTCCCTCTTTAAACAGCATATTTTTAACAGAATATTAATTTTTTCAATATTAACTGAAATATTGTCAGATTTTTGCCACACACTATTGGAAGGTTCTCAAAAAAACCTTAGAAGGATTTCAAAGATGCCAAGTCACATGTGTCAAGTTCAGCATCATCACTTTCCCCAGTCTGATATGGAGAGTTATTATTCCAGAACTTAGTTTCATTAATTTTAGAAAAAGCACTACGCTCCACCCAAGAAAGGGTACTAAACAAGTAAAGTTTCTTTAAGATAACATAGGCTGTTACTTCGTCTCAAGCATTGACTTCCTCTGAAGAGCTCTGGCAGAATAACAGTCCCCGGAACTTAACGAAAAGCACACATTGAAAGAAAAGAAATTAACCAAAAGCACGCACTGAAAGAAGCACTTTGGCCAAGGAAGAGAGGTCTCCAACACACCACGTACGGGGAAAGGAACCGCCTTCCTGTTCTACACGCACCTCTGACAATTGACCCCCACACGATGAACGTGCGAGAAATGAACGGTTTGCAGCTCACAGGGCACGTTTCCAGAGGCCCTCTGCCCTCTCCCAGCGTGCACCGCCTCGTCGCCCAGCTCGGACTCCATTTCCAGGCCACGCCACACCAAGTTTTCCAGGCGAGTTCTTCTGCCGGCCGCCTCGCCGACTGAGGAGAAAAAGCGATCGGCGAGGCGAGGCGGGAAGCGAATGGAGAGCGGCAAGGCAGCCCGAGGGACGATCGCAACACTGCCGTGCACGGCGGCAGCTGCTCCGCCGGAGCGGGATACCCTGAGAGGAACGGCACCCGCCCGCAACGCCCCCGAAGAGCGCCCGCTGGCCCCTTGGGCGGTGCGACACGAGCCGGAGACTTACCCTTGGTGAGCATGTCCAGCACTCCCGACTTCTCCAAGTACTGGCGGAACTGCTCCCGCTTGGAGTCCGCGGCCTGAGGGAGGACGCCCACACGGTCAGATCGGCGGCGCGCCCCGCCTCGACTGCGGAGGCGGCCCTTTGGCCCAGGCCGGTCCCGCTCTCCGCCACGGAGGCGGCACGAAGGGCCGAGCCGGTGTCGGTCCGCGGCCTACCGCTCCGCGCAGCCGGCACAAAGAGCGGCACCGCGCCCACGCCGGCGCGCTCCCCCCTACCTTGTAGTGCGCCATCTAACCCGCACCACGCCTGCCCCGGCCACGCGCCTGCGCCCTGCGCTTTAACGGCGCGAGCGCTTCCCCTCAGTTACCGGAGCGACGGGGCAGCAGCAACGCCCTCGGCCTCGCCCCGCGCGCGGGACTCCGCGCGCTGCCCTCGCTCTACTGAGGGCGTCCTCGCCGTCCTGCTCGTTGCCCAAGGGGAAGCCGAAGCCGGCGCTGTGCCCCCTTTCTTGCGCGGCTCTGGCCCTTGTCCCGCTCTGCCCTGCTCTCCTCGCCGGCGACGGAACGGCTTTTCAGACCCGACGGTTCCGGGGCTCACCTCTGCCTGCAAGGGCTGTGCCGCCCGCTGGCCGGGGGACGCCGCCACACACGCCCCCGGAGCTCCCCGGTGAGAAGGCGAGCTGACGCAGCAGGAATCGTCTGGACCGGAGGGCGACGGAGCGTGGCCGGCCGTGAGCGGGGCTCGAGGCCGCCGTGTCTCCGAGGGGCGGGTGCCGTGGTGTTCGGTCGGAGCGGCGAGCTGTCCTGCTGGTCGCTGGAGCAGTAGCTGCAACTGACTGAAATCGCAGGAGAAAGTTGCAGCAAGCAGCAGCTGCAGAGGTGCCTACCCGAGAGGCTCGAAACAGTGATATGTGGTGAAATCTTCGCATCAAAAGAAATGTCTTTTGCCTTTGCCTGTTTTAAAAAAAGCAGAAACAGTTATACCTGTTTATTTTTCTGAAACACTGTGGTATCTATTGACAGATAAAATCATTTATTATAGAAATAAAATTAAAAAAAAAAACAAAAAACAACCAACCAAATGATCTTGTGCATATGATGTTAGAGACTTTCCACACTTTTTTTCCATGGTCTTCTGCAATGTTTATATTTTTCAATGGAATTAAGTTACTCTTCTGTTGGCAAGGTGCTGTGATGAAACAGAATATTTGACTCAAGTCCAGATGTAAAAAAAGTTAATAAAATTCCTCTTGCAGCAGCAGAAAAATTCTTTTGTAACTTGTCTTGAACAGCAAAAATACAAATGCCGTATCCCATACATGAACATCTAAATGCTAACTTTCTGTTAGACAGCAGGAACAGAGTGCATTAAATACACGGCTTTTTATTATGGAGAGATTAAATGCAAAACAAGCATTAACAGTTATTGCCCACAGAATCTTATGCATCAAGAAATGCAAGAATTAAAGCCACAGCAGCAGCACTAACTTGCCTAAATCACACTATACATTTATGTACATTCCAGTACATTATGCAATCTTAAATTTTACAGTGTAAACACAATTACGAAGGGCTGTGTGTATGTATACACATAGAACAATACTAGAGGTGAAAAGGATACTTGCTGGAGAGAAATCTACAGTGAATAGTTTTAATAGTGTGTATTTCTTACGTGGACAGGACCAAATTAATGTTGCTGCTACAAGCAAAAAGCCTTTTAGGTTTTATGGCTCCTTTTATGCTAGTGTTGTACCGTTTTCAGTCAATCTGAAACATGGCTGGCCGGTAAGCATAATGACAATGCACTTTAAGAATTTAATTGTGCTGTAACATCATGATGCTACCTCTCACAAATTATTTTTTCAGTACATGTACAGTAAGTCAAATCTGCTAGTAAAAAATACACACAAAAATACTAATGCATTCCAGCTGTGACCACCTCACTGAGTATTTACAGTGTTTCAGTGCTGTGGAACTCAAATAAATGTATTTCATACATAGAAAACTTGATTACAATGCACCATAGTATTTTGTTCATCTTTGCCTACTTTATTATTTCAAGATGTTTCATGGAACTTCCTTTACACTGTATGGACCTGAACAGCAAGTGGATGAATGTCATAATATTTTATTATTCCCATAAAAAGCATAAACAAAAATGCTCCTATACAGGTATAAGCTTTGTTTGATTTAAAAGTTTATCAGAATCTGGGGGAGAGACAAACAGAAAAGGAGTAGTTTTACTGTTTGATAAACCTTTTATGTGTCTTTTGGCTTGTAACTGAAAGCAGAAAGGTATCACCATATTTGCTTTTTTGGTTCTGTTTCTGGTTTAGTTTTTTCCTATTTTCCATAGTAAGCCTTCTGGTTTGTGAAATTCAAAATGTCTGATTAATAAATTTCAGTAACTTGTTTTCTGATTTTGCTATCTCATTAGTGTTATGAAAAATGTCAGAATTAGAGCTCACAACATGTCTGCAATTCACAATGTTTTAAAAATGTAGTGGTGTATTGAATTCTGATAATATACTATGAGAAATTCACTTTGATTTTTCTGCTGAGGAAGTCAGTGGCAATACACTGAAAAAAAAGGTGTACCATGGAGTCAAAGAATTAGCGATCTGATTTTCAAGTGTTTTTTCTTTTTGTATTTAACACAGTTTGAACAGTGGAATACGCTTGACATGCTGCTTTTGGACAGCTATCAAATGTCTGCTTGAATTCTCAGACTGATTAACAGGGAACATTATTTACCAATAAGTTTTTCTGAGAGCACCAGTGCCATCTTTAGCCTAATTTGGTTTACTGGTCTTTTTAAGAAATATTGTTAGACTGTAAATTTTATCTTCTACTTTCATTCAGTTTAAATAGTATCAGCTGTGATTTTATACCTGACTTTTCCTAATACGTGGATTGAGGGATGTATGTTTTCCTTTTTAGCTGGAGTTTATATGCTGAGGTCTATGCCACATTTTCATTACAAAGGAAGTAAAGAGACTGTTTAAAATTAGCTCCTATTCAGAGGGTTACACAACTTTTCTATCTGTGTAAACAGCTGGTTAAAGCTGAATGATTTAGCTACACTTACACACAGGTCTGGGTTATGTCTCTGTTCAGGAATTATCCCGGCATTGGTTGTGCAGCTAATGGGTTAACTCACACTATATTTGAAGATCACTGGGGGCACGCTTACTGCTGGCATTACTTGACAGTGACAGTTGCCTAGACAGAGAGAAAAGCTTAGGACTATTCCAGTTTCTGCTTTGTGTAGATTCTGAGCTCACCTCCCCCATAGAATCAGAAGTGTCTGGTAGGCTGGAATTTTTTACATCAGCATTGTAAGGAACTTTGGCTTTGTTTACACTGAAACTGCTTTGTCTTCTGTCACTGTTCTTTGGAAGAGACTTTGTTGGTGCTCCTATGCTCCCAACCATTGCCTGTCGTCTAAAACTGGTACTAGAAAAAGTTGTATCAGGTTGCAATGAAGTTTGAGATGGCATCTCAGCAAAGCTTCTCAAGTGCATGTTTGAAGCTGTATCTGCATTCTGAGTAACAACAAGAAAATGTTTCTTTTCAGCCTCTTTTTGTGCATCATGCATTTCAGTCCAAAGCTTGCCAAGAAAGCCTTCGTTATTATTTGTGCTAGTATTTTGAGTCTGATTGTCTAAAGCATTTGTAGCTGGCCTCTTCTTTGGAGATTTATTTTCCTGATTGCAATGGGTGTAATTGCTGCTGCTTTCTGTACAGTTATTTTGCACAGACTGAAACATAGAAGGAGAGTTTAAAACTGGGTAGAACATAGTGTCAGTTTGCTTTTCCATCAAAAAGGTGTAACTGCTAAGGGCACAAGGAAGCGTTTTCTGAGGGGTGGTGGATATTCCGAAAGAAGAGTGTGGTATCACAGAGTATTTCTTAGATTTGTTTATGTAGAAATTGTCAGAGTCATCCTTGTTTTTATTCTGCTCACAGAGTCCCATTTTAATTTTTCGGAATCCTAAGTGGATAATTTCTAGAATATTTAAAAGCAATGATACAGTCGCTATTGATTGCATGAATAATATAAACACCGTCTTTTCTGTTGGTCTAGATACAAAGCAGTCAACTGTATTTGGACACGGGTCTCTCTGGCATTTATAAAGGGGATCTAAGTGAAAGCCATAAAGAAGATACTGCCCAATCATAAAGCCAACTTCCACTGCAGATCTTGTGAAAATATGTATCACATAAGTGCAGAGCAAAGAGCCTCTTAGGGGTGCTTTGTTTAGCTTTTTTTGATCCAATTGCCGGAGTTCTCTCTCCAGTCTTTTACGATTTTCAGTCATTTCTAATTCAGTGCTTTCAAGTTCCACCCTTAACTGAGCTTTCTTTTTTTGCCTCTCTTTTTCCAAGGCTCTTAGTCTGTATAAGGCATGAGCCATATACACCAAGGAAGGAGAAGACACAAATATAACTTGCAAGACCCAGTATCTTATGAGAGAGATGGGAAAGGCCTCATCATAGCACACATTTCTGCAACCAGGCTGCTCAGTATTGCATATAAATTCTGATTGTTCATCATTCCAAACATCCTCAGTTGCCACTCCAAGAACAAGCATTCGAAATATGAAGAGGATCGTCAGCCAAATCTTTCCAATAATAGTAGAATGAATGTGGACCTCCTCTAAAATGCCTCCAAGGAAATTCCAGTCTCCCATGGTTATTCTGCCATATTAACACTAAAATGTATGAGAGAAAAAAGTATTAAACATTGTAAAAGCTGCATTCCTTCCTTAATGTATTATGAAAAAAACAACACTGGGAACAACTATCTTATCTCACATTGCAACAATGGCAACATGACCAACTGCTTATTGACAATCTAGGTATTATTTTCTTCATCTACGAGATGGTGAACTGCATCATCTGCCTGTATCTACTTTATTATTAACATCCTGATAAGCACATCACTACAAGATATTAAACATCTCCAGTCTGCATCAGATCAGTGGAAACTAGAGTGCCTGACTTGTAGCAGGATTTTAAGAGTATTATGCAATCCATTTGAATCATCATCCAATAGCAATGTGAGAGCATGATGTTTATATTTAGGACACTTATCGAGGTACAGGAATATTTCCTTGTCCTCTTTTTTGGATGTTCCAAGCCCCATGTCACAGCTGTAATTATGGCAGTCTAATTACTGTTTCACAGAGAAAATTAGTTATATAAAGGAGCTCGAGGGAATAAATCATCTCACAAAAATGTCATTATTAATTAAAAATACATGTTTAAGCGTATCATTTTGTGCAGACATTTGCTTTTTGTTTATGGATGTCAACAATAAATAAATAGAACTGCTGTAATTGGTCTAGCTTCCTCTGATCAATGATACCTGTTTTTTTGAAATAGTGAATAGAGTGCCTAAGTGTCAAGCATTACTATCTTTGGCCACAACTCTTTGAAAAATAAATTATTTACACAAAAATTCTTTACCAGCATTTTCCTAAATGTCTGTCATCTGAATACAGATAAACTGGCAATGTATGTGTGTAATTGTACATCTCACCTTTCTTTCATATGTTTGTTTCTCCATTAACAAGATACTATATCGTAGACAAGATTTTAAATTACATTTCAATATTTACATTATTGTATACATATACAATTGTAACACAATTCTTCTAATGTGTGGGGACCTGTATATTTACCTTTTCATTGTATGTACAGCACAATTCAGTAGAATAGTATCTTATTTTGGTACTTTTTAGGATAAAGGTGCTTTAGCATAGCATTTTCTCTTCAAATGGGATTAATTTTCACCCTGTAAAATAGGAGTGCTAACAAGTCACGAGAAGCTGGAATCTTATGGCTGCAATACTGATGTCTCTAGAGGAATCTTTATGTTAAGCCTTCTAAGCATGAAAATACTTTTGCAAATCAGTATATGAATAGGCAAGTAGACATTTTTTAAGGAGAAACAAATTAAAAATAAATGGTAAATTAAAAATAAAACATACCTTTCTTTACAAAAATGTGTAAAACTAAACATCTGCGACGTCCAATAAAAAGTTACAACCCCTGCCATCTTCCGTCTGTGTGAGTAAATTTACACATTATAAGCAGTTTATTTCGCTACAGGAGCAAGTGATAAGAGTGTGAGCTTTGCACATGGAATTTATATTTGGTAGGGCTGAAGGGAGGAGAAAATCGATCTATTGTTCAGTCAACTACTGCTCCAAGCATAATTTAACTACGAACGGTAAAAGGTTCTCATTTTTAAAAAGCTAGAAATAAAAAATCTGCAGCTTTAAGTTCTTTGAGATTATCTTCTTTTGCCTCTATAGCACCTTCTAAGTTTTAAGAACAGTCTTAGCCTCATAAAAACAAAATAAAACAGAACTTTCAAACGAAGTTTTAGTTTACATATCTCAGTAGTAGCAAATATTCCGCTTGCCTATGCAAAAGAAGGTAAATCTTCCCAAACGCTATCATTGTAAGTTCCTGCAGACAGTCTGTTCTCCTGCAAAAACTTAGTACCACACTCCTGATGTAAAAACAAATCAATAGCAGTACTTTTGGCCCCTCCAAACTCACTCCCTCTTCATAGGCAGCATCTCTTATATTCTATGAATCTGCACTTCTCATTTATTCTCCTGAGGCCATATTCCTTGTCATACTGACATCTTTAAAAGACTCCTGAACTTGGCAATGGTTTAACTCTATTTTTCCCATCCATATAGTTCAGTATTTCTTTTTAGGAACAAATCATTATCATTCCTGTCTTAAGTGTCAGACATACTAAAGATGTCAGTTGTTCTTGATAGTGATACTTACATATAGCCTATAAAAACTGACTAGGTGACACAGGTTCCAATTTTAATCCAGACCTTAAGCTACCTATCCACATTACCTCAGCAGGAAAAATAGTGAGAACAGGCCAAAATATTTTCTGTTATAAAAGAGCGCACAAACTGCCTGGTCTCAAAGAACTTTAATGGATAGAATTGTTCATAGGTTACAATCTACTGTTGTTAACTTTTTATTTTATATTCCTCTGTTTCCTATTCCCTTCTTTACATCAGATGGATTCTTGTAGCACAGTTGCCCTGTGACTGCGATGAATGCATGAGTTACTTCTACAGTAGAACATGATTACTTCTGGTAAAACATTTGGTAAACTATGCATTATACGTCCTCACCATGTTAGCATGTGGCAGAATTAGAAATGAAACCCACAGTTGTACCTATACTCCACAAAGTTACCATTCTCTGTGTCTTCCTAGAGGAGGATAAAGATGGAGCCACTGGAACAGAATGAATACTCCTAAATTACCTTTCACCTAATTTAAACATTTTTGGAAGAATGGCAGCAGAAGTTCTACAGGTTAAAGGTACATAGAATCATAGAATGGTTTGGGTCAGAAGGGACATTAATATACTGCCTAGCCCAAACCCCCTTCAATGGGCAGATTCAGCTTTTGCCAGATTGGGTTGCTCAAAGCCTCATCCAAACTGAGTTTGAATGCTTCCAATGATGGGGCATTCACAACTTCTCTGGCAAGGTGTTCCAGTGTCTCATCACCCTCATCCTATACAATGTCTTAGTTTGCTCACGTCAACATTCTCAAAATAAATGCTCTCTTTAAAAATTCCTCTTGGCACTTGGGAATAGATCACAGCTTGTAAACTGAGATGATGCATGAAAATTATTTAAGAGAGCTTAAAAATCTACTTGATTTTTTTTTTTGAGGCAATCAAACTGCTACAGTCCCTTTTGGCTACTGATGGTTAGTTGGGGAAAACCCTTTCAAACACTCTAAACATTAAGAAATGTTGGGCAGTGGGGAGGGGAAAAGACCTCATTTTACAACAGGGAAAAAAGAAATAAATATGTTTATTTTGTGTGCAAAAATTTTTCTGGAGCCAGCATTAGCAGTGCAATGACCAAGGGCACAGCCTCATTACGCATGCCTGGTATTAATGTGCAAGTCCACTGCTAGGACCAATATGAGTTAAGAAGCATATCTAGCACTATAATGTTGTTTTAGGTGATCCTCATCAGCACTCTGCAAAAGTGTGGTACTGATTCGAATGTACTATAAAGGATGAATAAACTTCCTCTGCTGAGAACTCTAAAAAGCTAATCATTATCTTTTAATTTTGGTGCTGAAGATCAGTCAATAGGTCATGTCCGATTTCATACTTGACAGCTTGCCTGAAAGTACTCAATCATTTTGGCAAGCTAGCAGTGTACCGCCAGCCGTTTCTATGAAGTACTTAAAGCAGGATTCTAAACGCATGTCTCTTCTATTGAGTACATAAAGCAGGTTTCTAAATATTTTTCTGTTATTGATAAAAAAACCTCTAAGTCTGCTGAAGTGGTCCACAGACACACACAACCCTCTGCCAGCTCCAGCAAAGATGCTGAAGCTTTGTTTGAAAACCCTAAGTGTTTGGTGAGACTGAACTATAATGGCTGGAGATTTACTTGCTCTGTAAAACCTAAATGTTAAAACAGACATTTAACAATCTGCACACAGTGTTTCGGGATGCATTTTAAAATGGTACTACAGTTAAATGACAACTTGACAAGTCATGAGGGAAAGTAAATTAAAGTACCAACAACAATTTTATAGTGCTGATGCTGCTTTTTACCTTAGTTCAGACATCTTGCAACTCCGACTATTTACACAAATCAACATTCAGTGTTTAGTAACTTACTGATGTAAGGAGAGACTATTTGTTTTTCTTCCAGGTCTAGAAGCTACCTCACTGGCTTTGTGGTGGTTTCACTGCAAAACATTCCCTAAATTTTTATGACTGTATTGTGTTTTCTTAGCTTAGGGTCAAACGTCACAGTAATCCTCCAATCATGGAAATATTCTCTGAAGATCAAGGCCTTTTCATTTCTATACATCAATAATATGCACTTTATGTGTACAATTGATTTTTATTTTCTACTGTATCTGTCTGACCCACAATGGACAGCTAGATAAGTAGAGGCACAAACATCAGTGATGTGTGCTACAGGTTTTCAGGGTAACATGAACTCACTGCCATAGTTTTCTTTCAGTAGTGAAGGAGGACCACAAATGATAAACTGCAAAAATAAGAAATTTGGACAACTGTACTACTCAATGGTGTCTTTAGGACTGCCAAATTCAGCAGTACTGTGTTTGAAGACAGACCAGAGATTACCATATAAAGAGTGAAGCACATATTCTTCACATTAGTCTATTTTCTGTGCTGCCTTATAGATTCACTTTTTATTGCTAAGATACACATGCAAATCAGTAGGTGCACATTTATGTTTTCACTTTCACAAGCAAAATTTCTGAAGATGCCCTGGCCTGTATGAGAAAGTTTAAGGGTTTTTCTTTAACAGTTTCTGTCTGTCTTTATCTTAGTTCACTGTTGATATTTTTAAATTCATTCATCTCTTAGTTCCTTAGCTTTAAAAATCTGTCTTTTCTGTATACTTTTATCTAGATTCCTGTCTATTTTCCTCTCTTAATCCCTTGGCTTTAAAATTTTATTTATATATACACACTGGTACTGTAGCTTTCTGTGCCTGTTTTTAGTTCTCTCCTGACCTTGCTCCTCTTTGTGTTTTCAAGTTTCTTTCCCTGTCTACTTTATTAAGCTCCTTCTCTGTGGTTTTTTTTTTTTTTCTCTTTCCTGTCTGTTCTGTAGCTATCTGCTGGGCTCAGGGCCAGTGTCTGTGGCTGGGGCCAGGGGAAGGGAGATGGGTTTCACTTGTGAGCTGCGGCACCTAGGTGGTACTCATGAGGTGTGAAAGTGGCTGAGCCAAGGATTAAAATAGGCTGCAGGAGGGGATGGGCTAGGGCAGCAAAAGGTGCAGCCGCTGAGGCAAAGGGCCTGGGCTATATAAACCACAGCCTCGCATCAGGGTTCTTTGTTGTTCCTTCAGTTGCTGGCAGCTCCTAAGCTGTTTCAGCTCTGGGCAGGTATGTTCTGGCATTTAGAGAAGTGGAGCTGCCTGTATGAGAAAGGCTTCAGGACCGGTTGAGGTTCAGCAGTCTATGCAGTAGAAAGTACACTTGTGACACCCCTCCGACCCCCAGTCAGGATCCTGGAGGGAACCCCCCCAGTGTGTGTCATCCCCCAAAATAAAACCACCAGCCTTGGTGGTGCCAGGCATCTTCATGGTCTCAGTAGGTCTCATGGTTCCTGGAGCTGGAGATCCCATGTGTCAGAGACTCCCACCAAAATTGGGCAGAGCCCCCCCTCCCCCATCCTAAATGGGCCCCACTCCCAAGTGGGTCAGAAACCTCCCTCAAATGGGGCAGAGATCCCTCCAGATGGATAAGACACACCCCCCCCACCAAGTGCGGGTATGGAGGGGAGCACTGACACCCTGCAAATTGTGGGTGGGGGGACAGCCCGGTGTATCATCCCTTCCCCAATAAAGGCAGCAGCCCTGGCATCTCCAGAGTCTTCATGGTCTTCGTGGGTCTCGTGATCTTCTGGGGCTGGGGAGACAGAGCCCCCACGGAGAATGGGAAAGGGAGCCCCTCAAATGGGGCAAAGAGCCAAAAAATGGGCCACACAAAATGATGGGGGGTGGGAGGGACCCTGGATTGTCGCCCCAAATCGGTGCTGATGACGTCAAAAGGGAACAACCCAGGACCTGTGACCCCTCCCGACACTCCCCCAGAGGACCCCCCCGGGTGACCCCGCCACCTTCACCCATCTATTGGGTCCCATGGGCCCCTCCGAAGCTCCTCCTCCCCTTCCCGTGTCACCCGTGGCAACAGTGACACCGCTGGCGTTTAGTGGCGTTTCCCTCCGGGGCGGGGCTTCCTCCCCCAAGTCCCCCCAAAACGGTCCCCGCGCCCGCCCCGGCCCCATTTGCCCCTGGACCCCGCGGAAGGCGGCCCCAGAGAGGTATGGGGGGCATATGGGGGGAGGGGGCCTTTTAGGACCCGCTTTTAGGAGACGCTGGCCTTTTAAGAGCTCCGGGACAGGGTGCTGGCCCTTTAAAACACCTGGGAGGGAACGCTGGCCTTTCAAGACCTCCTTTTAGGGGACGCTGGCCTTTTAAGAGCTACTTTTCGGAGACACTGGCCCTTTAAGTCTCGCTTTTAGGGGACAGTGGCCCTGTAAGAGAGCCAAGACGGATATGCTGACCCTTCAAGAGACCTGTGGGGGAGGAGGGGGGACACTGGCCTTCAAGGAGCAGGTGAATTCCTGGGGCCTACCCCGCTGGAT
>VXAD01013339.1:486087-500361 GCA_013399195.1 Dicrurus megarhynchus
TGCCAATGGGCTAAATGGGAGCAAATGGGGGACATCAATGGGGGAGGCAACTGAGGGGGCCAGTGGTGTGAAGGACAGTCAGTGGGGCCCATGGGGGGGCAGTGGGAGGGCAATGGGGTGAATGGAGGTCAATGTGGTGTTCATTGGGAGGCCAGTGGGATGAAGTGGGGTCAGTGTGTGGGAGATCAATGTGGGGTAAGTAGGAGAGTGAATGTGGAGGTCAGTGGGAGGCCAGTTGGGAGGCACTGGGGGAGTCAGTGGGGCAGGAGGAGTGCTGGGGAGCCCCCAGGGGCAGTTGTGAGGCACTGGGAGGGGCCATGGGGTGACAAGTCCTTTTGGGGGGTCTGTGTTCTGGGTGGAACATGGCGGGCAGGTAGAAGGGCAAGGAGGTCCCCTCTAACCCCGCTCCACCTCCAGGCTGCTGCATGTGCTCTGTGCCGGCAGGCTGTGGGCGCCTGCCCGGGCTGCAGCTGAGGCTCTGCGGGACCTGGGGGGACTTGAGGTGCGGGAGCACCTGGGCAAGGTGAGTGGCGGGGGGGACACACCTGGAGGGCCTGAGGGGGCATCTGGAGGAGATCAGGTGCAGGAGCACCTAGGCAAGTTTGGGGGGGGCAGGGGGCAGAATGGGCTAGAAGTGCAAGAACACCTGGGGAAGGTGAGGGCATTGGGGATAAAGAAGGGGTTATAGGGGTAATAAGTGGGTCTTATTGGGGCAGTAAGGGGGTGATGGGGGTAAAAAGACAATAACGGATCAGGGGGATATGGGAGTAAGTAATAATGGGGGTGGGGTACTTAATTCTGGGATAATTAGTCATAGGGTTCTGTTGCAGCCTAGTAACAGGGGGAGTGATGGAGGATAAAGGGGTAATTAATACTGGAGGTTAATAAGGGGTGATTAGTAATGTGTAATTAGAGGCCAATAAAGGGCTAATGAAGGGGCAATTAATAACAATTAATGAGGGGTGATAAGGGAATGATAAGGAGGGGCAGAGCAGTGACAGAATACCAGGGTGATAATTTGAGGGTTCAGGGGTGCTTGGTGCCCCCCAACCACCCCTTACTCCCCCAGACCCCTCAGACCTTCCTTTCTTCCCTGCAAGAGCCCCCAGACCCTCTTTACCCCCTAGACATCTAACTCCTCCAAGGAGTCACTCAGACCCCCCTGACTGCCNCTGGTGGCAGCAGCGGCTGCAGCCCCAAAGATTGTGCGGGACCTGCTTGTCCTGGGGGCCAATCCTGATGCCGCTGACCATGGGGGCCGCACAGCCCTGCACCTGGCCGCGGCCTATGGGCACCCTGAAGTCCTCCAGGTGAGACCCCAACCCTCAAATCCTCCAGGTGAGACCCCCAAACTCCCAAATCCTCCAGGTGAGAGCTCCAAACTCCCAAATTCTAGAGGTGAGGCTCCCAAACCCCAAATCTTTCAGGAGAGACACAAAAAGGCTGAGAGAATTGGGATTGTTCAGCTTGGAAAAGAGAAGCTTTAGGATGACCTAATTGCCCCTTTCAGTATCTGAAGGCAACTTTCAGGAAAGATGGAGCAGCACTATTTACGAAGGCCTGGAGCGACCGAACAAGGGGAAATGGTTTTAAATTGAAAGAGAAGAGGTTTAAATTAGGTGTTAGGAAAACATTCTTCCCTCTGAGGGTGGTGAGGCCCTGGTACAGGTTGCCCAAAGATGCTGTGGCTGCCCCTGGATCCCTAGAAGTGCCCAAGGCCGGGTTGGACAGGGCTTGGAGCAACCTGGGATAGTGGAAGGTGTCCCTGCCCATGGCAGGGGGCTGGAACAAGATGAGCTGTCAGATCCCTTCCAACCCAAACCATTCTGGGATTCTATTCTATTCAAATCCTACTGGTATAACCCCTAAATCCCTCTAGGCCCCCTAAAATCCTACAGTTGAGACCCCAAACCCTCCAAGTGTAACCCAAATACATCCCCCTGGGGCCCCAAATCCCACAGGGGAGACCCCAAATCTTCCAGGTGAGACCCCAAACCCTCCCAGGCTCCCCAGATCCTCCAGGTGTGACCCCAACCCTCCAAATCCTCCAGGTGCAACCCCAACCCCCCCCTTGGGTATCCCAAATCCTCCAGGTGAGACCCCAAATCCCCCAGGCTGCCCAAATCCTACAGGTGAGACCTCCAAACCCTGCAAATCCTCCAGGTGAGACCCAAACCCCCCCCAGGCTCCCCCGATCCTCAAATCCTCTAGACCACAAACCCCTAAATCCTACAGGTGAGATCCCCAAACCCTCCAGGTGCAACCCCAAACCCCCCTTGGGCTCTCCCAAATCCTGCAGGTGAGACTCCAAATCCCACAGGTGGGACACCCCACCCTCTCCTAAATCAGCCAGGTGCAAGTCCCAACTCCCTGTGGGCTCCCAGAAATCCTCTGGGTGCAACCCCAACCCCCATGAGGACTGGGCAACCGTGGGGACCACAAAATGGACCCAGAAGAGACCAGGTTCTCCTGGGACACCAGAAAACTGGACCACAGAGTACCCAGGTGTCTATATGGGATCCTAAACCCCCTTGAGGGACCCCAAAACCCTCCCCCAAAGGGTTCCAGGTCTCTGTGTGGACCCCAAACCTCCCATGGGGGACCCCAAAACTGGCCCACACGTGTTCCAGTTGTTTGGGAGGGACGCCAACCCCAGGGAGGGAACACAAAGCAGGCCCAGGCCAGGTCTCCTGAGAGACCAGAGAACTGGCCTAGGGGGGTCCGTGGTATCCAGGGGGACCCCAAATCTCTCCCCTTGCCTTCCCAGGCCATGATGTCCTCAGGGGTCCCTGTCAACGTGGAAGCCAGAAATTTTGAGGGTCAGCAAATCTGGGGGGAGTAAGGGTGGTGGAGGGGCTTGTGGTGGGTCCCTGGTTTTGGGGTGGGGGTGATTCTTGGGGAGTCCTTGTTTGGGTGGCACCGGGGAGAGTTTGGGTGGGACCGGGGAGAGTTCAGTGAGTGGATCCCCAACTGGGGGGGAGGGGGACTCAGGGGTCCCTGATTTGGGGTATCTGATGAGTCCCCTATTTCAGGGTGTCTTCGGAGAGTCTCACTTGAGGGGTACTCAAGATAGGAGGGGCTTGGGGGTCCCTGGTTTGAAGGGGACCCTGGGGATCCCCATTTTTTCGTAGCTCTTGGGGGAATTCCTGGTGGATGCATCCCTGGTTTGGGGAGACGGGGAGGTCTCCAGTTTGGGGGTCCTAGTTGATGGCGGGAGGGTCCCAGGGGGGGTGTCTGTACTTTTAGGGGGTCTCTAGGAGGGTTCCCAATTCCAGGGGGGTCCTGTTCGGGGGAGGGGCCCTTCCTGACTCCTATTGGTTCCCCCCCAGGCCAGACCCCTCTGCACTGTGCTGTCCTGGCCCACAATGCCTCGCTGCAGGGAGGGTACACCCCTGCGGGGGGCTCTGGAGGGGGGTCCCCCACTCCCCAGGACCGACTCCACTGTGTTGAGCTGCTACTGCAGATGGGGGCGGACAGCAGCAGTCAGGTACAGACCCCCCAAGGGCCCCCAGGTACCCCATTACCCTTCAGATCCCCAGGGTTCCCCCCCTACCCAGACCTCTGTGCCCCTCAAAGACGACTGTGTCTCACCTCAAGGTCCCTGTGGGCTGGGTAGACCTGAGATCCTGGCCACTGGGATCCATTGGGATACCTTGGGAGGGCTGGGGAGAGGGCTGGGACCCCCACAACACCTGGGTGCCCCCCAAAGACCTCTGTGTCTCCCTTCAGGGTCCCCATGGGCTGGGTAGACTTGAACTCCCAGGCATTAGGATCTCTTGGGGTCCCTTTGGGGAGGTTAAGGAGGTTGTAGGGGGGTAGGACACCCTGTGGGGCCCCCCCAACCCCTGTCTTGCCCCCAGGACACCAAAAGCAGCCTGACAGCACTGCACCTGGCCGTGCGGGGAGGCAACCTTGCCCTGGCCCACCTACTGCTGCGCCAGCCTGGCATGGCCCCCCGCCTTGTCAACATGAAGGTTTGAGGGACTTGTGGGGCTGGGGGGAGCTCTGAGGGGCTCTATGGGGGCCTCTGGGGTCCCCCTAGGGCTTTGTGGGGCACTTGGGGCTGGGGGACCTCTGAGGGACTCTTGGGGCCTCTGGAGGTTGATTGGAGGCATCTGAGGAGCTCTTTGGGGGCCTTTGGGGTTCCTCTAGTGGCTTGGGGGGTTGAAGGGGCTCTGGGAGTTTCAGAGGGATCAGAAGGGCACTGGGGGCTTTGGGGTGTCTGTGAAGAGTCTGGGCAGGCTGGAGGTATCGGTATCAGATCTCGAGAGTCTCTGAGGGGCCTGTAGGGTGACTTGTGGATGCCCTGAGCCCCCTCACGTCCTCCAGGCCCACGGGAACACCCCCCTGCACATGGCAGCAGCACTACCTGGGACCCCCAGCCAGGAGCCCCTTGTGAGGCTGCTCCTGGCCTGGGGGGCTGACCCCAGTGCCCGCAACCTGGAGCATGACCTGCCTCAGGGCCTGCTGCCCCCTGGGTCCCCCGGAGACCAGGTGAGCCTCCCAGATCACCCTCACACCCAGCAGCATCCCCAGCACCCTGCTGCGCCCTAAAACTTCCTGCCGATGGGAGGAAATGCACAAAATTGCTCCTGAAACCCCAAAATCCCACTGTTTTGCTTCAGCTCCCTGCTGCCATGCCCCCAAATCCTACTGTTGTACCCCAAATCCGGTTGTTTTACCCCATATCAGTCATAGTCATCATGGCTTCATGATGGGAAAGTCCTGCTTGTTGAACCTGATTTCCTACTACAATGGGGTAACCCACCTAATTGATTTAGGAAAGCCAGTAGATGGAATCCTTTTGGATTTCAGCAAAGATTTTGATATAATCTCTCATAGTGTCCTTCAGGACAAACTGTCCAGCCCACAGCTGGATAAACACATCACGCCATGGGTCAGCAATTGGCTCACATGTCAGTTGCAAAGGATTATAGTGAATGGGGTGACATCAGGCTGGCGTCCAGTCAGTGGTGGGGTTCCGAAGGGCTCAGTTCTCTTTAACATCTCTTGGCCCAGTTCTCTTTAACATCTTCATTAACAACTTAGACACAGGACTTGAAGGGATTCTAAGTTTGCTGACAACACTAAATTGTAAGAGCTGTCGACTCCCTTGAGGGCAGAGAGACCTGGATGAATTAAAGAGATGGACAATCACCAAGTGTATCAAGTTTAACCAGGGCAAGTGCACCTGGGATGGCGTAGCCCTGGATGTACAGACAGACTGGGAACAATAGGCTGGAGAGCGGTGCTGTGGAAAAGGACCTGGGCAGGTTGGATATGAGTCGGCAGTGCCCTGGCAGCCAGGAGGAACATCTTTGTCCTGGGGGGCATCAGGCAGAGCTTTGCCAGCCGGTCAAATGATGTGATTGTCCCGCCCTGCTCTGCACTGGAGTGGCCTCATCTTGAATATTGTGTGCGGTTTTTGGCACCACAATATGAAAAAGACATTAAGTTATAGGAGAACATCCAAAGGAAGGCCACAAGGATGGGAAAGGGTCTGGAGGGGAAGCCTTATGAGGAGTGGCTGAGGCAAGTGTTTGTTCAGCTTGGAGAAGATGGAGGTCAGACCTCACTGGGGTCTTCAGCATCCTCCCAAGGGGCAGTGGAGGGGCAGGTACCGATCTCTAACTCCTATGACCAGTGACAGGACTAGAGGAAACAGCTGGAGCCAAGTCAGGGGAGGTTTAGGTTGGATATCAGGAAAAGGTTTTTTACCCAAAGGGTGATGAGGCACTGGAACAGGCTCCCCAGGGAAGTGGTGACAGCACAAAGCCTGTCTGAGTTCAAGAAGCATATTGGACAAGGCTCTCAGGCAGATGATGTGATTCTTGGGATGTTCTGTGCAGGGCCAGGAGTTGGACTCCATGATCCTGGTGGGTCTCTTCCTATTCAGCATATTCTATGATTTTATGATATCCCGCTGCTTTAATCCCAAATCCCACTGGTTTATCCCAAAATCCTGCTGGTATGCCCAAAAGTTCTGCTGTTGTGCTCCAACATCCTGCTGCTTTACGCCAAAATTCTGCTGGTTTACCCCCTCATTTTCACAACCCCCCCCAAACTGTGGGGTCCGATCCCAGGACCTTTGGGTGACATCCCCGTATTCTGGGGTAGAACCCCAGGATTTGGGGACCTCCCTGAACCCTCTGTCTCCCACAGCTCCGCCTCCTTCTGAGGAGCCGCCGGGGGTCCTATCGCCCCCCCCCCACCGCCAAGTGACATCAGAGGGGCGGGGTCTCCCGGGTATGAGGTGGGGGGATACCCCCATATCGGGGGATTTCCCCCCACCATGTTAATTTTTCCTGATTTCAGTGAAATTGACCCCAAATTTATGTGAAATGAGTCTGAACCACATTGGTTTGGTGGGGGGAGGAGCATGGGGGGGGTCCAGCTCCCCCTTTCTCCCCCCAGTAGAGCCCTCCCCCCCAGCCTCATTAATGCGGGCTGCTAATGAGGGGCATCTCCTCCAAACTGGGGGAGTTGGGGTGAAGGATGCCAAATTGGAGGGGAAACCCAAAAACTGAGGGAATTCTGGAATTAAATAAAAACTTTGTTAAAATCTGAGTCTGTTTTTCCCAATGCCCTCAGTCTCTCCTCAGTCCCTCCCAGTGCATCCCAGTCCCTCTCCAGTGCATCCCAGTGACCCCAGAAAAAGGAGGGAGTTCAGGGACAAAGGGCTATAAATTGTCAGGGGAAAACCTCCTTTTCTGTTATTTTAAGGATTAAGTCATTGAAAACCCCTCCTTTGACACTATTTTAAGGCCTTAAATTAAGGGGGGAAATGGTGGGAAGCATGAGGGGAAAAGAGCAGGAAACTTGAGGGAGAAAGGGTGGGAAATACCAGGGGAAAGAGGGTGATAACCATGAGCCAGTTGAGGTGACTCCCAGAGGTGCCCCCAAATGCTGAGGTTTTCCCCTCCCTGGACCTCGGGGTGCTCTAGGGGAACTGGAGCATCCCTTAGAACCATCAAACCCCTCACTGCACCCACCAAATCCCTTCACAGCACCCCCTCAAACCATCCCAGCTCCCCCAATCCACCTTCAAACCTTCCGAACATCACCCAAAACCATTTTAGCCAGCTATAGTTCCTCTTTAGCACCCTCAAACCTCACCCAGCACCACTGAAAGGCTAATTAATACCAACAAATCAATCCCTCTCAGCACTCTCTAAATCTACTTTAACACCACTGAACCACCTCCTAGCATCTCCAACACCATACCAGCACCTTACAAAACCCCACCTAGAGATGGAAATGATGGAACTTTTCTAATTAATTTTTCTACTTAATGGGGTTAATTAACTTTCAATTAATTCTTTTGATTAATAATAAGCAGTGTAATTTTCCACTTTAGCCAGCATGTAGTAAAGTTTTTTTACAGACTGCTATTGTAAAAACAGTTTGGAACGATTACTGAAATTTTAAGTTTTGCTAAACTTAAACCTTGATATGCTTCAATTAACAAAGCCTGAGGGAGAGAAATGATGCTGAGAACTTGTTTTACCAATTGACAGGGCAATTTAAAGGACACAGACACTAATGGAAAGAATGGTCTTATTTTACTATGAATATTAAGGCAACACAAAAATAAAAAAACTACACACTTGGCTTTAGTAACAAGCAAAAATAAGCAAGGTAATGCACGTAATCATTACCACATGAAAGACAGGACAGTGATTGAGAAAGATACATCAACAATTGCCTAAATACTATCCTCCAGAGTCCACAGTCGCGGGGAAGCCCCATTTTGCAGCAAGGACCCGGAGAACCCTTCCCGGCAATTGTGAAAGTCTTACACAGTGTGTCCACCTGTAGGTGAGGTCTCCAAATGCATTCCAAAAGGAGGTCCAGTTTTTATAGGCCCAAATCAACAAGTCAAAGTTACTTGGTTATATTTTTGACACAGAAACACCTGGATCTGATGGCACACTTCCCGAAGAGCAGGGGCCAGGGCTTGGCCAGAGCTCCGGCCACAGTTGGGAGGTTTTCCCCTAAAATATCTTACAAAGTAGTTTATATTCATGTCAGTTGGGAAAATTCCTTAAAATGTTACATTTCTTGTAGATAACTACACAAGATTATGTGAAAGTTTCTAAAGCAGCCAGTTAGGTGTTAAACAGCTAGCGTAAGTGTCTCTGTCATCTATTTTTAGCTAAATACTGACTGTGATAGTCACATAATGCCCAAGGTTCATCTTGTAAGTCAGCTCTGGCTGAGGCCTGCTGCTAGGGCCTAAGCACATCCGAAGGGGACACCAGGAATGCAAAATTTACGGACTAAAAGGACATGTTGCAGAATGTTTTCAGAGTGCCATATGAATGTAGGTCATCCTCTGGCTTTACTAGGGAGGTGTGACCAGTGGCTATGTTTCCACACTGTTCTTAGTCTTTATTTTCAGGAAGTAAAGTTGGCTATCAGCACTCAAGGTAAATCAATCAATGGTGAGCAATGATTGGTATACAGAAGTGTAAGTGAAAAGTCATTAAATGAAGTTTCATCTCCATTATGTCTCTCTTTCCTTTGTCTGCCTTAGAGTCTCTCCCACTTTTTGCCTCTCTCTCCCCATTCTCTTTGCATCTCTCCTTCTCTCCTCTATATCTCCTACCACCTCTCCATCTCTGTCTTCTTTTTTTGCCCCTTAGTCTCTCTCTCCCTCCTCTCTGCCTCTCTTAGACTTACACTCCCCTTTGCATCTCTTAACCTCTCTCCCCTCTTTGCACCCCTTAGCTTCTCCCCCCCTTAAAATATCTCACTCTCTCTTCTTTTTGTCTCCTTTTTGCCTCTGTCTCTCCTCTGTCTCCCTCTTTTGTGTCTCTCTTTCCTACTTACCTTGTTTCCTTTACCGTCTCTCTTGTTTTTTCTCTCCTTGTCTCACCTTCTTTATTTCAAAATAAAAGCAGCTGGAGAAAATGGTTTGCTCAGCAACCGTGCTCTTCAGCCATCCATAGTAACAGACCGGGACAGTTCTGACAGCCACTTCTAGTGACAGTTCATTCTGTCAGTATCTTTTATCAGGCTCCTTGGAGCCTTGTTGGCTCACCATTACCATCCCATAGGTCATCCTTGCTCAACAGCATCTTGGTTCTTGCAGTCATTGCTCTTGCTGAGTGTTTTTCTCTTGTCATTTTTTGTCATCTCGCATCTAAGGGGTGTCTCTGTGTGTTTGGTCTGGAGCTGCTCTGCCCTGATGCGTAGACTGGGGGAATAGGTGGACTAGTGCTAAGGGTCTCACACTAACGTGTTGATAAGCTTAGCCGGTTGAGACGATGCTCCTGCAGTCCTCTCAGTTCAAGCTGCAAGTTGCATATGGGAGACTTGAAGTTCAATCAGTGTTCATTTGTTGTACCACAGAATATAATTGGACTCTAGATGGTATTCCTAAATCGACACAAGATGTCAAGAACTGTTATCATGGGGTGTTTTGGTGACTTTAGTAAAAATTTTACTTCAGATGCGGAAGGATTAAATCCATAACAAAGTGTTAAGCAAAGTGTTGTACTGAAAACAGGTCATCTTCTGGCTTTGCTGGGGAAGTGTGACAAGTGGTTATGTTACCATGTTGTTCTTTGTCTTTATTTTTAAGAAGCAAAGCCGGAGATCGGCTCTCAAGGTAAACAACAAGGGATGCTTAAGCTGCACCAAATAATTTGATACCTAAGCAAGAACAACTACTTCTATCCACCAGTCATTGCTTACCTTGCACAATTTGTTTTAGGCGGTACATTTTCAAGATATGTCAGCCCAGGGTGGGTGAGAAATTAATCAGAGCGGGTAGGTTGTACTATCACATTGTATCTCAGCATGTGTTTTTTGCCTTTTTTTTGCAGGTACTGCAGTCAGTCTCAGAAGATTGCAGCCACATGCTCATGAAAAGGTGTGAGCAGGTGAAGTGATATTCAGGGATGGTGACTAATAAACAGTCATTACATGGCAATGTCCTCAAGAGGGTACCTTTTTGATTTTGCACGTGTTGTCTTAGGCAACCTATAGAATCGAATGAGTATTTGAGGCGAGCCAGGGCAGCAGTGAGGAGGAGCAGAGGGAGGACTTTTCTCAGGGCTCAATGTGCTTCTGAGGGAGACAGACACTGCAGAAGTGGTCCCTTTTGGACCACAATATCCTTTCTGTCTTCCCTGTCTCAATTTCAGTGTTGGTCTATGTCTTTTGCAGCTGCTGAAACGGACTGTACTGAATGAGGGAACACACCACCCTGGACACATGTTCTTTTTCCTTGAGGAAAAGCTTGGCCCCGTTGTCTTCCAAAAGCTAAGTCATGGGACCGGGGGCTGGGAGAAGAGCAAAGAGTTTGGAATCACAGGGAGGGAATTTGAAATTAGATTAGGGGAGGGGGCCGCAGCAGGACATGGCCCTTCGGAAGGTAAAGGGAGCGGGTTTCTCTTCAGCACCACGTAAGTTTTCAACAGGCAGGGCAGTTCCAACCTATCTCTGTGCCATTGTGTGATTTGCGTTATCTGTCTTCTGCATCATAGACCTTCCTCGAGTCTCAATGCTGCCCTGGGTCTTCTTGCCGGAAAAGCATGTTTTTAGGCTCAGATGCAATCCCCAGGGTTTCGAGCTTTCCTACTGTCCCGGTTTTAGAGACAAAATTTTTAGGAGGAGACGCTCTGGAGTGAGCACCTCCTCCCAAGGGAAAGGGGCCTCCCCCTTTCCTCCACCAAAGGGGGAAAATTAACAAAAGCAATGAAAGTGGAAGAAAAAAAAACTGAACTATTTATTAACACAAAACACAACCGGGAGAACAAAAAAAGGCAGAAAAAGGAAAGGATGCCCGGGAGGAGCCGGTAAGTGGTCACCCCCCACCCCCAGTCTCTGGGAAAGGGAGTCCACACAGCAGGCTGCTGGAGAAGGGCAGATGGAAACCTTGGAACGCTTCTTCAGCGCCGATTCTCCTCCTCACAGCAGGCGATGCTCGTGTCTTCCTCGGGGTTCGGACCGGCGGGGCCACCCCGCAGGCCCACCGGGGCCACCCCACAGGCCCCCCGGGCAGGAGATAAGGGAAGGAAAGCAGGGAGGGCAGGGGGAGAAAGAGGGGGAAAAAAACAAAAACTTTTCTAAGCCTTGGGAACAACCAAAGCCCCAAAAGAGAGAGCGAGCAGTGCAGCGGTGCCGGTGCGCTCCCTGCCCCCAGCCCGGCTCCTGCCGCTCCCCCCGGGCCCTTGGGCGGAGCCGTTGAACTGCCCTGCACCTGGGGCCTCGCGGCTCCAGCCCCGCGCCCCGGGCCCACCTGAAAGATACAGGTACTGGGGGCACTAAGCAGACGGCTATGGAATAAAGGAGCCTCATAACATCACCCCAGGACACCTACTCATCGACATAGCTCCTCTCACATGCCTCTTTACACACAGCATGCATACATCTTGCATCTCAGGCATTTTATGGTTGGTCATCTTTAGTGACATTCCAGACTTCATCAGCAGAGGCACTTTCTAGCAATCCAGTTACTGCTTGGTACTTATTCCCTGCATCCCTATGATCTTACCTCACAAGGCCAGGCTTCTCAAGCATCCTTCTTAGCCATTTTGGCACTAACTTCTTGTAGCAAGAATTCTGTTCCACTCTCAACTAGGGCTGCCACAGAGCCTTTTTGCTTCAACATCAAAGATAAATAAGTGATCTTGCGTACAGAATTTCAGGTCTAGAAGGTGAATATGCAGGGTAGTTTCAACACGTGTCTATGTTGTGTATTTCGTGTCGTCCACCTTCTGCATCATAGACTTCCCTTCTCATCTTGATGTCATCATGGCTCTTCTTGCCCAAGGATCACATCAGGCTCAGGTGGTATCACCTCGGTCTTGAATGCCTGTACTCATCAGCGTAGCACTCCTTTTTTCATGCACAGCATGCCCCTGCTCCACATCGCAGAGGTTTTTGGCCAGTCTACTTTAGCAGCACTGTTCCAGGCTGCTTCAGCACCTGTCGTCTTTAACCATGTATTTTTTCAGATCGAAATTATTCCGACATCTTTACATTCTCACTTCTTGAGGCCAGAAGTGCAGAAGAAGTCCTCATGTATCCTCCTTATCTATTTTGGTAGTATCTTCTTGTGGGGGATTTTTTTTTCTGCCTGAGTAGGTGGGTTTTTCCTGGTCCTGGCCACTCTGTGAGGCAATGTTTGTCACCAGGGTTTGGGCTTAGGTTTAAGGGTACCATTTAAGTTAGGGTTAGGGTTAGTTTTAGGTTATAGCTAATGTTTGTTCAGGTGAAGAGCTAGTCTTATGTTTCGGATTAGGGTTATGGTTATGTAATATTTAGTGTTCTGTTAGGTGAAGACCTAGGATTATGATTGGCGTTATAATTATGGTCTGGTTTAAGGCATAAAGGTCCCTCTCTGCCATGGCAGCTTTAGTTTGGGAGTAATTGATTCGTGTGTATTAAATTTTGAAGGCAAAAGCTAAAAAATCTGTCAGTACCGGCAGGTTTGGCTGGCCTTATTTCAGAATGTCTCGGTACCCCATTGGCTGCCAGCCCCTCCCAGCTCTGTCTTTTTGGAGCCCGCTTCCGAAATTTCCATTCCACCTCAGAAATTACGTATGTGCCAGGATTGCTCCCACGCAAAAGATTTGAATCTAAGGAAAAGAGACTTAGAAAAACCCTGAAGTGTATGAGAATCTATAGCGTGGTGCAGCTGGGTATATAGCGTGGTGCAGCTGGCCAGCTTAGAGCTACCTCCAAAACCTGTTCAGCTGCAGCAGCTTGTGAGTACCTTTTTTTGCCTGCTGTGCTCGTTCCCGGGCTGCCCTCACCGGCAGCTCTTAGCGAATTCAGCCACAGTCTCAGGGCGTCCCTCGGGGCACCCCCTCGACCTCCCGGAGCGAAGAAAAAAAGGCGAGACAAGAGAGCCAAGCACGTGGGGTCTGGTGGTTGTTTATTGTCTCTCTCCCATGTGCTCTCTCTCTCTCCTGCTCTGCCGCGTGGTTTTTCCCTGGTCAGGGGTGGGGCGGAGCCGCGGCAGCCAACAACCAATCAGAAAGGGAGTTCCTAGCCTGGGACGGCCCCCCGATGGCCCCGGTTTGGAGACCCTCTGCCACCCCGTATCGGTGGTGCCTGCGTCTGCCTCTACATCCGGGGACAACGCCGGCCCGCGCAGTTGCAGGCGAATCCTGCCCAGCCAGGACAATACAACAGGAATCCCCTGATTTTAAACCTTAAAATGCCAGAAAAAGAGGGAGTTTCTTTCAATTTAACCCCTTAAAATGAGGGAACAGAGAATGTTTACCTCAAACGAAAAATAGCAGATAAATGCTGTCTCCCTTTTAATTTAATACCCTTAAATATCGGAAAAAGAGGGTTTCCCTCAATTTAAATCTTCCAAATAATGCAAAAAGGGGGAATTTTCCCTCAGTATAAACATTTAAAAAGAGAGACAATAGGGCTTTCCCTTCAATTTCAACCAGAAAATGATGAAAATTAAGGGGTTACGCTTAATTCAAACCCATAAAATGGCATAATAAATTTATTCTTCCATTTAAAGGTAAAATAATGGAAAATGAAGATTCACTGTCAATTGATATCCTTTACATCATGGGAAAGGCAGGTTTTCCTTCAATTTATAACCCTTAAAATCACAGATGAAGTGGGATCCTCTCAAATTTAAATACAGACAATAAAGGAAAAGGAGTTTTTTCCTTCTCAATTTAAATACCTTTCCTCCCTGTAGCTCCCCCTTTTTTCTGGGGCATTGAGAAGTGTCAGCACCAAAGACACAAACAACAGTTTAAAGAATAAGTCTAACTTACTACAGTTTAGAAGCAAGAAAGAATTAAGAAAGGATAAGCTAAACAATGCACCTAATCATTACTAGGAGAGATGTGGATGCTGAAAGCATGCAGCAGGGAGATATCTCAGCTTTCTGCCAGTGTCTGTGAGAAAGGATTGCTTTCTCACGGACTGTGGGAGAACAGCAGGGAGATTTTGTAAACTATAGAATTGTTATTGATACAGAAAGAGAAAATAACTGAAGTAAGTGTTATTGGGATTCAGCCAATCCCTCTGAGGGGTGGCTGGTCAGTGAACCAATGACCTTATGCCAGTCCAGCGTGCTAAGGTATATAAGCGAACTTGTAAGTGAATAAAGTGTCGACTTTATATCATAACAAGTCGTCCGTGTCGTTCGTCCGGTCCCTGCTAGCGAGCGACATCTGGTGACCCCGATCGTGTACTGCAGCTTCAACTGAGAAGGTACGCGCTTCGTTCCCCCCTCCCCCCGCCCCGCTTGGGGACGGGACGCCGGGTTCGAGTCCTGTGAAACCC
>VXAD01013340.1:0-26500 GCA_013399195.1 Dicrurus megarhynchus
CACTGGGGGCTTTTAAATTATTTCTTTACCCTTTTTTTTTCCGTGGCAGAGAAGCGGTGGTGCCGCTGGTGGCCTTGCCGGGAGCGGGGTGGCTTCCCCTTCATCCTCCAGTTCTTCACCTAGTGCCCGGTTTGGGCTGGGCAGGTGATCCCGGTTCCCCGGTTTTGGGTCCAAGGACCAGGGCAGGCCGCGAGTTCGACGAAGGCGCTTAAAAAAACTTACTTAAAACACAAATAAATTAATAAATTTCCTCAGTCTGTGCCACCACATGGGTGTGAGCGCCGTCACTCCCCTGGCATCTCTCTGGCTTTGGCACTTCGTGTAAGGCATTGTAGGCTATGGCAGCTTTGGAAGATTTGAGGGTTTTCCTGAGGTGATTCCTTTTGGAGTCATCAATGGATACGAACTGCCTGGTTCCTGCTCCACCCGGGACGGCACGCACCGGGAGATGCCTTATTATGCCCAGCAGGACTGAGATTGAGGGGGATTGTGGCCTGGCCAGGCTTCAGTCCTTAGGGATTTTTCTTAAAGTTTCTGCTCTTCAAACACAACCAAAAAATTATGGTAGTTAAAGGGCAAACTAGAAAACATCTTCCCCAGGTGTTTTTTCATAAAACCCAGTTTCCTTTACCCATAGCTTGCAAGCACACAAGTAGTGTTGGTTTAGGTAGATGTGGTTGATGTTTCCATTGTTTTGTTTTTTTAAAATTTTCCATCAAACGGGTTTTTTTTCCCAGAAGACAGCTTCTGCCCTCATGAGCATCCTGTTCTCTTCATTAGCCGTGCACAAGTGATCCTGGCCACCTCATGCAGGGTTTTGACCAGCATGTTCTCCAGCACAGAACCAATGTTTGGGGGAAGGCTGGTTCCCAAAAAGTCTCTCCACTGATCCTAGTTACCTTCCAGTTGCACTTTTTGCTGGAATCAGAAGATTACAAGACCAAGCTCCATTAATTTCAAAGAAGGCTTGACTTCCGTAAATCCTATGGAAACTGCTACATAGGTGCACCTTCTGTGTAAAGTTTAAATACTTCAATCACTGTCGTTTATCTTTTGTCAAAAACAAAAGCAGACAAACTAAAAAGTGTCAAACCTCATTCTTTCTCAAGAGGAATTTTAATACATTTTTGAATGCTGCTTGATGTATTTGATACTTAGATGTATGAAATGTTATATACATGCTGTATTTATTTTACTAAATAGAAAAAAAAATCTGGATTGATTTTCCTTGATAAGGAGGGAAAAGCATTTTTTGCTGTCACTCCAATTCTAATCTTTCCCTGAAGAGAGTAAAAACTAGTAATAAATTGACTTCAGGTTAAGGCGCAATTGTCTGTATTGATAGTCCTGGCAGTGAGCTGTGCCCTAACCAGCTCAGAATAATCAACTGTATTGCATATACATCTTAATGCACATCTAGCACGTAATAGGCATATGGATACATATGTACATGTATTCTACGAACAGTGATACATCTGGTACTACAGCATGCCCGTGTCTCATCATGTGGGACAGAGTAGTGGGCTGTGGAAATGCCAAGAGTTTGGAAATGCTGCAGCTATCCTGTTGATTTTTTTTTTTAAACTGAGATTCTTTTACGATTATAGTAGTATTTTTCAAAAATGTTGTGTATTTGGTATTTCTCATGCCTGACTTAGCTGTATTAGTTAACAGATTCCAGGGTTATGTTGCTGTGCCATGTTGCTAAGCCTTAACACAGATCTGTGGGATGCTCATAAAAGATGTATATGGTACTCATCCAGCTATCTCTCAGCTTAATTCCAAGGCTGGCCCACTGCTTATGGCAGTGGTTAAAAATTACAGTACATATTCCTAGAGAATTCCAAAGGGCATGTGAAAAATAATTAGATTTTACCAGGTCACAGCTGCTCTGGAGCATTGAAAGGTCTTTAATGTGCTGTTGCAAGCAGATTTTTGACTGTATTCTTTTATGTAAACTCCATAAATATACTTCTTAAGAACGTGGGTAGCCTTTAAAATACTCTGCACAAAAAACCTGTAGTACATGGAGATTTTGACCACGTTCTCCATCTTTTTCTTAAAATGTTGAAATTCAAGGTGTCTTCAATTCCAGGAGAATGGAGAAGCTCTATTAATAAGGATGGAGTTACTCACGTGTTGGGAATAAAAATATGAATATTTAACACAGACGTGACAAAGCCTAGGAATATAATGGGAGATTTTAATTGAATTTCTAAGTTAAAATAGTGTTTTACCTGTATTTTGTTTATAGAATTAATTAATGCTCATGACACTGAGATTAAAGTTCTTGTCAGACCTTCAGGGAAATTACCTTTCGGAAGACACAGTAATCTTGTTAACGCTTCATGGGTTGAGAGGGCTTAAAAGGTGTCGGGTGGGAAATTCAGAGTACACACACTACATAATGGGTTTCACAGAATTTTACTGCACGTTTATAACATGCTCCTGTAAGGTGCTATTAGGTCAACATGCTAATGATGATGCTTGGTTTTTTTTTTTTTTTTTTCCTGAGCATCCTGATGGTGTGATAAGAATTGAAGTTCTGGGAACTCCCTCAGCCAAGGGTTGACCTAAATGACTCTCCCTGTGACTTGACAGGCTTTTTGGATATACTTTGTCCTGCTGTAGATCAGGTTCCAGTCATACACATTTCTGGGTAAGACATTTATGAAATGTTGAGAAACCAAACGCCTTGACTGGGAAGTGAAATTGAATCTGAGATCACTCATCCTCGGTGAAGAAGGAGAGGGCTGGCTGTCTTCAAGAATCAAAACAGAACCCTTGCTTCGTTGGGCGTCTCAAGGACAGATGTCTGTCAGATAAAGCTGAGAGTAATAGTTTGATATTCAATGGAATAAGCTGAAATGAATGTTAGTGGGTTTTAGCTTCAGGCTTTTATGAGGTTATATTGATTTTCCAAAGCAAGCTGTCCCAAATCCAAGTTAGGCATAGGCTGATTTGTAGAGGCATGTAAGGAAAGAGGACACTGTGATATATGAACTTCAGTGTGATACATGTTCTGTAAGGTTTCCTGATATTCACTAAGTAGAGTTTCTCTGCAAATTCATACTGCATTTCATATTAGACTTTAGTCTTTAAATGATCTGAACCGTTTCAGAATTAGAATCCAATTTTGGACATATTCTTTCCAAATATAAATACCTGTCAAATTCAGCTTTCAGCATTGTGTATGTACACAGAGTACCTTGTCAAAGTTGGTGCAGCAGCTCTGTATCAAATGCAACAAAAATGGGAGCGTAATCATGCAAGACAGTCCACAGCAGAGCTAAAGAGGTATGAAGAGTCTAAAACTAAATACTCGTTTAAAATTAGGTGGGCTCAAGTGTGCTTCTTTCTTTTCCCCTGTCAGAGGAATGTTGGAGATAATCGTTGTAATTGTGGTTATTTTGTCTCTCTGTAAAGGCCAGGAGGTTAGACCACTGCACCTGTATTTTCTGCCATTCCTCCCTCTTCTCTCCATGCTTTCTCCCTGTTCTTCTTTCCAGCTCTCCTGAATAGCCCCAGGGAAAAGCCCTGTCAACTCAGAAACGCCCGTGATGCAATCACATCTGTATTTTCCCTAAGGCAAATAAACAGCTTTGCTTGTGAGATCATGTGCTATGGATAGCAAAATGAAGTAACTTAATAGGGTACTTGAAATTGCAAAGCCTTTGAGTAAGGTATTTTTTTTTTATTATTTACAGGACATACTGCAATGGCTAAAGAAAGCCGAGTATGTGAAATCCATACCAGGAAAGTTTGCTCCTAATGCTTAAAGTTGATATATGTATTTAAAAGGTGATTACCTCTATTTGTTAGATGTCAAACCATGAAGCCACCATGATAACATTTTTAGGAGAAACAGTGCTAACTCCTTCACAGCTATGAAGAACGTGGAGTTTTTCCTGGCTTGACAAAGTAAGTGATGCTGTCAGAACAGAATAGACTTTCCTTTCGCTTGATGTGGCTTTGAAAGTGTGTTAAAGGGAGGAAAAATAGTGTTCCTCCAAAACAACCTTGAAAACCTTAGCTGAGGTTGTTAGTAATGTCTAGTGTGTGTGAGGAAGAATCTTGTGAAGGAAAAAACCTGCTGTTCTGCCCTCAGGGTAGTTCTGCATTTGCAAATTCACGTTTTTATGGATGAGGCCTATACTGAGCTGAACAA
Organism: Dicrurus megarhynchus; assembly: GCA_013399195.1. Taxonomy (NCBI): domain Eukaryota; kingdom Metazoa; phylum Chordata; class Aves; order Passeriformes; family Dicruridae; genus Dicrurus; species Dicrurus megarhynchus. Next base: position 4,169 of record VXAD01013340.1, read on the forward strand.
AGTGGTAAATGCATTTTTACACCTGCCTCTCTAAGAAGGGTTCCAGTAGTAAGGAAATACGTAAAAAAACCAAAAACTAAAAAACAACCTGAAACCTTCTGAAATGGCAGAAAAAAAATCTGGTGCAATTTTGGTCTTGGGCTCTTTGTTTTCTGCTTATGCAACACTTGCCCAGAGCCAGCCTTTGAGGATAGAGACATATGCATGGCAGGGGTGATTTGGGGCTTGCTAAGAAGTGGCTTGGGATGGATGAGTCCTTTCTGTCCATGTTCCTGTTTTCCCTGTTAATGTTGGAACTCATTGCTGCTCCTGCTGTTGCCTGTTTCGATACTGATCAGACAATCAGTTGGGCAAAATTCATGTTTCTTGCTATATTTTCCTGTGCAGTTCTCATAAATCTCAGTTCTTGATAGGTTTATTCTGAAAGCTTGAAAGTTACACGCTTTCTCTCAAGTCTATTTTCAGGCCACGAAAATAGTTCTTCTGGTCCTTTCTCTTTGTTTTTACTTCCTGATAGCACCAGAGGATTTTCCGCCTTTGTCTTTCCTCTCACTGTACTCAGCCTCCCTCTGCCAGGCTTTCTGCATACACCCTTCCTCTTACCCACCTCCTCTCCTCCTCCTGCAGTGTCCAGTAGTTGTTTCTCCACACATCAACCCACATGGGAACATTCACGTTCCAGCTTGTTGTGCATTGATCTTATGCTGGGAGAAGCTGCTTCTGCTGAATGCTGTTGTCTTCCTCATTGTCCTTCTTTGGCCCATTTTACATGTTAGATAGTTTCCTATTTTCTTTCCTCCTATTACTTGAGCAGTTTCACTTAGGTCTAATCTGGTAAAATTACAGTGGACAAGTTTTCTGCAGCTGTTTAATGTATGAGTTCCCCAATTTGAATATTTAGCATTCTTTGTAAACTCAAAGCAAATGTATGGGGATACAGTGCTGCTGAAGGCATTAGGTGGTGACCTGTAATCTGTACAAAAAGGTACACCCCCTGCTTTGCAGGCAAATCAAATCAAAGCATTAGCACACTGTTTTGGCCAAATGCACCACCCTAGTTGTTTGTGTCTAGTCTGTGTTAACATCTAGCAATGAGCCGGAGTCTGTGCATTTGCTGATTTGCTTGTGTAATACCTGGGTTTGAAATTATGAAAGACTGTGCCAGTGTTGAACATATGAATAACTCAAAAGTGTTTATTCTCAGGAAGGATTAAGTTTACATTGTCTGAACAGATTTATTTAGTCGTGAGCAGGAGTTATTATTCTGTCTTCTTCTGTTCAGCAAGAGAGGGTGTTTCAGGATTGGCTTTGCACAACGGCAGTTAATGGGGTTGGCAGAAAGTTATGGGTTGATATGGTCATTAAAAGTGAGTTAACAGGAATTTTGAAATTTCCCTGGCTGTGAGAAGTGTAGTTACATTTGATGAAATTCTGACTCAGGAAAAGGACACACATGCAGAAGCTTCATCTTAGTTGAGAAAACAAGTAACTTTTGTACAGGAGTCAACCCCACCAGCACCATCTGCGTGAATTGGTGTGGGAGCTGGCGTGTTTTCAGCATCTGCTGGCTGACTGTGCTATGGGAAGATCCTTGAAGCTAAGTAGAAAAAAAGATAGTTGAAAGGCACATGTGTGTGTGTTCTTTCACATTTCCTTTCCTTGTAGTACTTTATTAATAGTGATTTTACTTGTTACCCGTGAAATTTTGTTTAGAATTTACCTCAAATGCAAAGGAGATCACATTCCTAAAGCACTGTCATGCTCAGCAGAGGCATCCTATTTCCTTTGAGTCTCAGAAGCACATTCAAGTTGGAGGGTTTCCCAGGTATTCCTAGAGCGATCCCACTTCAGTTTTCACCCAGTTCCAACACCTAGAATGACTAGGGACACTGAGGAGTGAGAGAAGCTCTCCCCCACCAGGTCTCTGCCCAGAACTTGCTGGTAAGCAGGGAAGTGAGGAGAAGGCCTGAGAACTGGGAATTACTTTGAGCAGGTGATGGACACGCATTATTTAGTGGATAGGACTTGCTGCTACTGAGGATGAAGTTCCTTGAAGTGCTAAGAGGCTGAATTTTCCTGGGAATCAGAATCTGAAATTAATTTTAAGCTTTGTATCTGGAGCAGTGCTGTATATTTTTTTTCCCCTTCCTTAATCCATCTTTAATCTCCTTCCTCAAAGGTTTTGTTCTTTGGCCTTTGGTGAACACACAGTAATTGCTGCTGCCAATCCCAAGGCCTTGAGGGAAGTGTTGGGAGTCCTAAAGAGAAGTAACCTGTAGGAACCCATAAGAGACCTTCAGCTCTGTGACTCAGGACAACATAGGCATTTTGGCTGACCTTGGGATGGATGTAGCTGTGCGTGGTGTGCAGCACGTAAGAGAGTTGACTTGCCTGAGAAGGTGACAACAGCAGGTTTGTTAGTGAAGAGCAGAGTCTGACTCTTTCTTTGAGTTCCTTGTTTCTCCTCACCTTAAAAGTAAGAAAACCAAACTCCTGCTTTTCACATACACAGCTGAGCATGTTTTAGTCTCCCCTAGGAGTGGTCTACACTGTAGTAGCTTTGTATCCAATTCACTGGTGGGGAAAAAGATTTTCGAAGCTGCTTCACCGTCACTCTTCCACCTGCTTCTCCACCCTAAACCCCACTGCTTTTCGCTGAACGTTTGTGGCATTGATGCCAGAGGCTTCATCTCCATTCCCTTTGGAGAGGAGTTGTAGAAAGGGTCAAAGGCAGGCCTAGCTCTGCCAGGACAGCAGGTTAAGCACAAGGCCTGTTGCAGTCATTACAGTGTAAGTGATGCCATGGGATAGAGAGATCAGTGATACACACTCTTGAGTGGTTTGGCATTTCATTTCTTTGATTGGTACTCTAGATGGGTTTTAAAACCAGAATATAAAGCCATTTCTAATCTTCAGGTATTTTGACAAAACTCAGAGGTGCAAAACTCAGTTTTGCACATTGCTGTGAAAGCAAAAACTATGTGGTGGTGGTGGTATTAACAGGGCTAGCTGGACCTATGATCTGAATCAAATATGGTATGTCTGTAGTCCTAATTAAAGCATTACTGTATCTCTCTCCTCAGAAGCAGGCTTTCAGATACAGTAGAATGTGTGAGAACTATTTAATTACCACTTATTGACCAAAAAAAAAAAATCTACATTTGAATGAGAACAGCAGACAGAGTCCCTCATTAAAACTGGAGTAGTTCTTGATCTTAGCAACGATTCTTTAAAATCGTGCATTTCTCAAACTACCAGCAGCCTAAACTAGCACATAATTTATAGGTTTTGTTCACCTGATACGTACTGCAGCATGTCTTCAGGTAGATTAAAAACCATGCAAGGTGTTTGTTACAATAGCAACATAGTTTTGTGCGTAAAACCTCAAACCTTTTGCAAATAAATTGACCGTAGTGCCCCCTGAGATGCAAAGTATGATTTTTGAAGGTGATGCTTGAAACATCTGCTTTTGTAGTTTCAATGCACTGAAACCAGAAGTTTGCCTTGCAAATACCAGCAGATGCAACACCCAAACTCCAAGAGAAGCTCAGGAAGAGCTGTTAACAGCTGCACTGGGAAATTACCTTCATATTTAAATATGAATGCATCTAAAAATAGCCCCAGTGAGAAATGAAATCTCCATTTGTTGTTAGCCTGCCTAGTATTTGTCTTTATTTCTAGTTGATGTTATTTTACGTTATTGTTCGTGGATATAACAAAGCCTATTTCATTTCTTCTTGATCATTTTTCCCAGGGGTTGTAGAGAGGTTCTGATTGCAATTGTAAATTCTTTAGCGAACAAGTTGTGATTGCTATGGATTGTTCAACCACAATCATTTAGAGCCTGTGCCGGGTCAGCTCTGTGCTCTCTGTGCTCTATGCACACAGTGGAGTGTAGAAGCACATTACAGAAGATATTCAGGTTATTGAGTTCAGGTCCTCGATACTCCAGGCAAGAGCATCTAAAAATGGGTTTGCGCAATACATCTGCCTGGCTCCTGCCGCAGAGGGCAGCCCCATCTCCGCTTTTGCATCAGCTTGTGTTTGGCCAGGCCTTTAGTCAGCTCAGCTGCCAAAAATGCAGACTTCCTTCCAGAATGAAATACGTTTTGCTGGTGCTGCTTTTTAGGCAGCTCATGATGGAGCTAGACAAGTGCTGGTGCCTGTGGGACCATCCTGTTCCAGTGCACTTTGGTTGTTGGGTCTGGTGTGCTGCACTGTGTGGCTGAAGTTGGCTTTTGTGGTCAGCTTTAACAGTACTGCAGGTATGCTTTTTAGAGAGGTGAAAAGTCAAGTTTTAAGCCTCATTAGGTGCTCTATTTAGTCTCCATAGATTTAGTGGAAACTTTCTGTGCATGTGTGCATGGAACAGTTTCAAGTCAAATCCATCCCCTCGAAGAGCAGATGAGCCAGCTCTGAATGACGGCCAGTCACACTGCACGTCACAAATTGCTGCTGGCTCAGTTTCACTTATTTGTTTATTTACTTCACCATTCTGAGCTGCCTGCAAAACAACTGCAAAGCCCTGCTGCCTGCTAGTTATGGTTTTCCACCCACCATCACTGTTCAAAACTGACTTCAATGCTGCATCTGTGAACTTGTGCCTTAGAGGTCTCATACAGACTTGTTCTTAGTAAACGTACGAGTTTGGCATATGCAGCTGTCAAATTTCTTACGGTTTATGTCGCCTGTCATACTACTACAAAAACATTTTTCTTCTTTGCCTTTTAATTTCTGAAACTAAAAAAAACCTCATCTCTTTCTGTAACCTGTAATTGTACATCTACTGTATTTTAAATAACAATAGATGCCATAACATGCTGGGGCTGCTACTGTGGAATTACTTTGTTGTTTTCCCGATGGTCTAAGGATTTTAATATGTTGGCCAAATGCCTCATTGAAAGGATTGTGGTATTGGCATGGAAACTGGCACTTCCATCGAATTGTGTGGCAGCTGTTCATTTTGTCGTGACTGTAGCAACCCTTTGCTCTCGCAATGTGGTGCTTGCGTTACTTAAGGTTTCAAGTAGAAACAGTCTCATGTAACTATTGCTGAAATGTGCAGCTCTTATTCTGGGAGTCCCTGAGCAGTGGGTGCTGCCAAAGACAGGGCAGGATCTCTTCACTCTTGTGACCAGTGACTCGAAGAAATGGAATGAAGCTGAGTTAGGGGAAGTTCAGGTTGAATATCAGGAAGGTTTTTTTTACCCAGGGGGTGGTTGGGCACTGAACAGGCTCCTTAGGGAAGTGGTCACAGCACCAAGCCTGACAGAGCTCCAGAAGCATTTGCACAATGCTCTCAGGCACATGGTGGGATTCTTGGGATGTCCTGTGCAGGACCAGGAGTTGGACTCAATGATCCTGATGGGTCCCTTCCAACTCAGCATATTCTCTGATTCTACGATTATTAATCCTATGTAGCCAGCTCTGAAATCCACCTGCCTTCTCATCCTAGGGTGGTTCGGGTTTGTTCCCTTCTTAGACATGAAGAGAAGTTGTTAACATTGACCATTAGCTGCTTTTGGAGTGACTGCTGGGAAAACACCACTGTAACTCTGTAAACCCAGGAATGCTGTGCAGAAACACAGGGAATGGGCAGTTTGTCCTTTGCTGTGGTACCCCAATCTGTAGAATACTTTGTGCTAGGAAAACATATTCACATAAGCTGGGCCAGAGAGCCAGGAGGACATGGTATGGGTTTGCATTTTCATTTTGGCGAGCAAACACGTTGCTGTGATGTGTTTGTGGCAAAAAGCAGAGGTAGATGGGAATGAAGGCAGCCGTGGCAGCCAAACCAGGAGTCATTTACCAGAGGAACGATGAGGCATCACTGTAACAGGCACTGACCTGTTGCTGGCCTGTGAAGGGTTGTACCTTTCCACTTTGAAGCTCTACAAGTTTAATAGTTTTAACCCAAAGACTTTTGAATTCTGTTGGATATCCTTATAATACCGTAGATAGCTTTGTGTATGTATTTTTTATTTCATCTCATGGCACTGATATGCTGCCTGGATTATAGGCATCTTTTTGAAATTGCTAATTAAGGTTCCTTTAAAGTTTTTGGATTTGCGGACTGAGCTGTCTTCTGTATTGTTTCAAAAGTGGGTGTTATAAATTTTGCAGGCATTACTGTGTTGTTTAGAAAACAGATGTTATTTGATATCTTTGAGTCATCTGACTTTTTCTGGGTAAGAGGGAGAGCACTGCAGATAAAGAGGAATTTTAAAACCTGTGCTCTCAATTTGTGTGTCCTGTGGCTTGCCAGCTCTTTTACCTCTTTCTGCATGGCTTAGTCATCCATCTAGTTAGTGGTGAGTCTGCTTTAATGTAGGCACTTGAGCCTGTGTTTTGGGTCTGTTATTTGAAGTGGAGTTCATAGCATTTTAAAATTTTAAAACCATTACTTTGTAATAGTATATTTCAGTGATCTGCAGCAGAGAAAACAAATTGGTTAGTACAGGAGTAAATATTCTCCTAGAATAAGGAAAAAAACCACATAGAAGAATAAAGGAAATATTTTATGGCTTCTAGAACTTTTTTTATAATCAAACGTGACTGCTTTTCTCCCTGTCTGTGCTCTGCACACACATGCACATACATATTTTCCTTACGTTCCAAATGTTTCTGATCAGAGCAGCTAGTTGCAGGCACAAATGCTGTTAGGAAAATACCAGTCCAAGAAACAGCATCTATTGAAAGATTAGAAGTGACTGAAAACAAAATCTTGTAGAAGAATTTCTAATGTAATTGTAACATAATTTGTTGCTGCTCTTGCTCTGCTATGGCATGATTAAGTACTGAATTTGAATCAGCTTTTAAAGGAAAATGCTTAGTTTCATTCCACAGCACAATTGGCAACTAAATAAAAGTTCAGACTGGATTTTTTTTCCAGCCCTCTTTTCACAGAGAAAGAAAAATGTACATAGGGTCTTTTGTATTTTGCAGAGAGGAAGTATAGCACAATAGACCGTCAGAGGAAAGCAATTCCGATAATCAGTTTTCTGTACTACTTATTACAACTGGTCAGGACTGAGGTTTAATTAAATTTTAGGGATAAAGGACAATAGAGTGTGCTAAGGATGGTGAGTCAGCTTAAACTTAGAATTTCCTGGCTTTAATCCATTTCTGTGCCAACTCAGTAGTACTTCAATGTATGACTTCAGATGGGATTCTCTTGTATAGAAACTAATAACTGTTGAGGTTTTAGAAGTTTTCCGGGGTCTCTTGACTTCCAGAGTAATTATGCATTCAGGAGTGGGTAATGGGAGTGTGACACCTGGAAATGCCCCCCTTCTGTGCCAAGTTTTAGCACTGTGGGTTTACACAGTAAATTGCCAAGTTAGTTAGTTTGTAACTGTTTTTAAAACAATGCTAAAATATAGTGATTTCAAAAGGATAGTTTATTAAGAGCAAATGCTTTTTGACTCTTAAATGTTTATTATCAAGTTGAGAGAAGATGAGAATACCCTGGTGTGCCATTATGACATTTAGAGTGACCTTCTGTATAATGGGGCCCTAATAACCTCTTGACACTATTTTTTGGTATCACACCTGTCACAGGCACAACTTCAAAAGGCATCCTGTCTTCCAAGGTGAAGAGTCTGCTGTGTATCTTAAATATGAACTGTTGCATACTTGTCCTCCAAACTGCCCTTGCTGTTGAAACCTATTCCAGTTTGTGATCTGCCTGGTGTCAGTGGCATTGGACATTCTCAGCAAGATGAGTAATCTGTGTGATAAGAATTGTCACATATTTTGGGGTTTGATGGCTCTAGGTCACTCCTACCTTGCTGTTGGATGCATATATTAATTACATTCTTCTGTTTGCCCACACTGAAACAAAATGTTCTAGGTTTTGAATTCCTTCTTTAGAGCTTTTCTAGTGGTTTTCTAGAGCCATTAACATTTTTTTCTCCAGGATGGATACAGCTGCAGCAGTGATTGCTTCAGATTGTGCTCAACCAACAGCGGCAAATTCAGAATCAAAAACAATTAAAAAAATTTTGAATTCTTTATTGATAGCATTCCCACTTTGGCACCCTTTTTGCCATGCTTTTTTTGTCAGACTGCCAGTCTACAGACTTTTAAAAACCAGTTTTGTAGAATTCTATTTCTCAGGCACGTCTAGAGTATTAAAGAAAAAGAAAAGCAGAAAGGACTATCTTGCAGGGTGCCTGGAATTTTGCTTTTGTATTCTTTAATAGTCACAAGAAGCTTGAGCTGGTACTTCTGCCCTGCACTGTACTTCTGTACTACATTAATGTTTATTAATGAACAAGTGCCACTGTTTTAGCATACACTTACATCATTATGAGATAATTAAATAAAATATACTAACTGTGGAGAACCCCAAAACACTATGTTGAGCTGTGTTTTAATTTTCTCACTGTGAAAGAAGACACTGCTTCACAAACTTTCCTTTTCACTCTTTTTCCTTCACACACTTTATACTTTTGTGGGTGATATGCTCAGCTAAACTGGCATGTTATGTACAGTCTGTGCTGCACTTTTGCTTTACAATAGTTTTTCTTCAGTAATGATGTGAGAAATTCAAAAAACCCAACATGATAAATCAATACACATCTTAGATCTTTTGTATCTATCTGCTTTTTAGCTGTTGTTATAGGGTACATTTGTGGTCCTACATGGTATGGGTTTTAATAACTAACATTTGAAATGCTTTTAGGCCTAAAAAAAATGTTCGTAATTAGTTAATTCTGATGTAGAATTAATTTTATTGAATAAAATAGAAACTATAATAAAATGGAGGAGACACCTATGAATTTTGCTGACACATGATTAAAATGAACACTGCTTCACACTACCTAATTGTATAAACAGTATTAGTAAGCCTAGTTTTAGCGACTGTAAATATTTGGATTGGTATTTGTCATAGCATTTAGTTAGGACAAGCTCCTATACTGTGTATATTTCCAGCTTAAGACATGCTGCTTTTACACAGATGTTCCAAATCAGTGTATTCAGGCTGCTTATTCCCACCTACTTTCATGAATCATTTGAAAAGGGAGGATGGAAAACACACTGACAATTTTAGCAGACACAATTCCAGAAACTCATTAATAAATACATTTCACACGCCCCCAAACCTTGAATTAACAATAAACCTGATATGAGGATGTGAAATTGATACCTACTGCCCATTTTTTCCAGTGTTTGTGCTGTAAATGGTACAGGGAAGGCTGTTGAGTAGTTTTGCTCAATGATGGGCTACGTACTGCTTTTACAGAGAGCAATTTTCTGCTTCAGACAACAAAAGCTCTAGATTTTGTTTGTTTTTTTTTTTTTTTTTTAATTCTAATTGCTGAAAAATTATTTCAGCTAGTCTTGCTTATCATATAACAATAAAGCTTTAGGGCAATTGACCTGCTGACCTTAATTCCCAGGAAACTGTCACATTTCTTCTTTATTCCTTTGTTCATCTTAACAATGTGACCCAAAATACTACCGAGCTTTAAAGTTTCTCAGCGTAGTACGGTCAAGCTTTAGTCACCATAGTTACAGTTCAGCTCCGCGGGTCAGAGGGCAAATAGATTAATGATGTCAGACACATCTTTAAAATGGTTCTTACACCGCTTCACCATGCGGTGAGCAGCTGAGCATATTTGAGATGACAAAGGCCTTCTTAAGTCTTGCTAATAGAGGATCTTTGGAGACGTCTGATGGAAAGGTCCTTTCCGCTGTGCGCCGGCGTTCAATATCGAGCGGCAGTGGGCACCGGCGGCGGCTGCTTCGCTGCACACTGTCAGAAGAATATTGCAAAGAGTGGATAAATAGCTGCTGCTCCCCTGTGCCTTTCGTTCTGGGCATCTGATTCCTTTGTCCAGGATTCAGTCTAGTGGTTAAAAGCCTCAGAGAGGATGTAAAATAGTAAGCTGGAAGAATGTATTGCCATTCTTGATGAAAGATGTGCTCTTTCCTTCACAGTGGTGAGGTGAAGCCAAGAGATCTGTGGTTGGTGTGCCTGTTTCCTGGTAGTTATTAATAAAAGCCCTTCTTCATATATGTAATAGTCAGACAGATATTAAAAACATATCTACAGTCTTCGTCTAGATAATGAAACTTTTTTAATTAAAAAAGGAAATATGGCTCGCTTGATGACTTACATGAATTCCTTGTGGAATAGGCCTTGGTGGTTTGGTCTCACGTAGCCTGTTTGTATCAGAATTCAACTAGACTAAGTAGCTGTTTGATCATTTTAATTTACGAGCAAGAGTATTTTTCTTTTATAAGATCTTATTACTTGCACACCTGCATTATTGCATTTTTTTCAGAGAATGATGCATGTTGCACAAAAATGAGAAGCTGTGGGTGACTTGACATCATTGCTATGTTAGTTAAAAAAAACCCCAAAGAACTAAAAACTCCCCAAACCCGAGCAAAGCACTTTCACATGCACTACAACCCAGTATCTTCACCAAGCTGATTTTGAAATAACATCTGTGCGAACCATTAATTTATTCTTGAAATGGAAATCCAAGTAATGGCTTGTGTAAGTCTCCAAACTGAATAAAAAGAAAAAAAACTTTATCATTAAGTATGTAAGCAACATCAATATTTTTTTATTGTATATATACACTGTCCTTCATTAAAATGCATTATCAATTCATCATTGGGTAGCTGACAGCAGGAAAGTAGGAACTGTTGATGTAAAACTAATTTAGATGAAGAGTGGACTCAGAGTCTCTCCGCAATGGAGTGTCCTGATGCTGCTTGATGGAAGAATATTGTCAGTCCTGGGAAGGACTTGGTTACCCAGCACTGCATTACAGCCTTTGCTTGCAACTGGCAGAACTGTGTAGTATTTCCTCTTCAATCCGCTGGAATTAATTGCAGCAGAAGAATTTGGACACCTGATGGTCAGTGAAATAAATGCTGTTCTGTCAGGGCTTATTCTGTTGAGCTGTATCAGGGGCATAACAAACAAATATTTATGTTCTTTTAGAGTCTTTAATGTATTACTTATGCCTTTGAAAGGTGCACCGTTAGCTTTTTGGATTGTTTCCCTAAACCTTTTTTATCTTTATATTTGATATCTAACAGATTGTTTTCCCTTCGATCTGAAGTTTAGGGAGTGCAGTCTTGTCTTTATTCTAATACTAATAAAGACTAGACCACTCTAATCAGGTTTAAATTTTTTTTTTCTTTGTTGCTGTGAGGTGAAAGAAAAAGCTCCATATTTTCCATTTTTACTTTTCCAGTCTTGTAGGATATATTACAGCCTCTTTCTCTATAGCTCTCTCGTTCCCTTGGCCAAGTGCGAAGTTTCCTTTTTTTCCTCAGAGTACTAACGTAATGCTTGAGAGTTAAGCACTGCCTCCTGTTGCTTGTGTTCACAGGTGCCCTTCTCTACCAGTCCAAATTGGTTCACTGACAACTCTCCCATCCTTCCCTGTGAGAAGGTGCTGCTTTAGCACCTGCTTTTTCACATGAAGTAAGTTTTGATTCCTTCAATTTGTAGAATCATGGAAAGGTTTGGGTTGGAAGGGACCTTAACAATCATCCAGTTCCAGCCTCCTGCCATGGACAGGGACACTTTTCACTAGACTGGGTTGCTCAAAGCCCTATCCAGCCTGACCTTGAACAGTTCCAGGGATGGGTCATCCACAGCATCTCTGGACAGCCTGTTTCAGTGCCACCTCACAGGAAAGAATTTTTTCCTAATGTGTAATCTAAACCTACTCTGACAGAGAGTTTGGATCCATTCCCCCTTGTCCTGTCAGTCCATGCTCTTGTAAATAATCCCTCTCCATCTTTCTTGCAGACTCCCTTCAGTTACTGGGAATATCACCCCTAAGCCTCCTGTTGTATAAATTCTTTCAAGCTTATTAGTATTTTAGAGACTTTAATATGTCAGCTGAGTTTAAGAAGTTAACTGATATTTTTGAAGAATATTTCTCTTTTTAAAGAGTAACTGAGTTTGTCTTGGCCTTTGGAAAACTGAGGAGTTCCATGTGTGTGGCATACCTGGATGTACCAAATACTGCAGCTGGGCCCATGGCATACAACCAGAGTGGGAGAGGGGGTCTGATTGCACAAGAACAAGGGCAGAGCTCCAACAATTCACATCCATAGTGAATCATGGATAGAACACTGGGTACTAAATGAGCGAGGCGCTGCTGGTCCTTGTACAGGTGCCATACCAGGACAGGGAGAGCTGTTTTCAGGCAAGATACTCTCGTGCAAGGTGAAAAAGCAGCTGCTGCAAACTTTCTGCAGAAAACTCTTCCTCTTGTTTTCTTACAGCTCTGTGCGCCTTTCAGTTCTTTATCAGTAGAACAGCTCAGCTAAGGGACTTCTTAATGTGGCAGGTTCTGGACTGACAGCACTTGTATCCCCTGGGAGCTGTCAGATACTGTTGCTGGGGTTCGATTTGCCTGTGATCATTCAATGATTAGTAATGACACTATTTATTTATGGTCATTATTTTGAGGGAGTTTTATGTGATTGACAGAACCACATAATTAAGAAAGATGAAAAAAAAACCCACCCCAAACTGTGAGCTAGCCAGCTCTCAAAATGTGCTCTGTGATGTGGGAAAATGTAAGTGTTGTGTCGTTCTGTAGATGTGTTGATTTAGACATTGACAGCGTAACCTAACATCCCTTGGTTTCTAGAGCCTTATCAGTGTGTGCTTTATTGGCATGTTCGAATTGTTAGGAACTGCATCTCAAATTGAATTATTATTCTGTAACACTGCAGCAGCCAAAAGTTAGCCCTTAGTTTCCATGTCCTAGTCATGAAATGTATTAAAGGAGCTTGCATCTTCTTAACTGATGGACAGTGATTCTCTACTGGATGAAGACTACTGGGATATAATAAACTGATTGTAAACCTGATAGAACAAATCCTAGAAGAGTAAAAAATTTATTAGAATCTCTGGCTACAAATTTACACGCTATATCCTTCAGAAAAAACCCACTAAAATCAAGGAAATTTTCCAATTTAATGGTGAGTTTTGCTAGGTTTTAATTCATATGTTTTGACAGATTTTGTAGCCACATGTTCTGATAGATTTTTTGTGTCCATTAAGCACCGATATCCTTCACTGGCTTCAGCCACGGCATGAGAGATAGTGGTGAGTGCAAAACCTCCATGGGAAGGGACTCCTTTTGTCCACCTCCAGAGATCCCTTGGAATGACTGACAGCAGAGCTTGCTTTCCTTGCTTTGAACAGTCAGAGTCCTTTCATTTGCAGCCACTTTTAGGATAGCTCCATGAGTTTTCTTTGTGCTCCCTAGTGTTGCCTCTCCACTAGTCCCTTAGTCTGAGCTTTCATTCCTGGTGAAACTCAAGGCTCTGTTACTGGCCTTTCCCGATCTGAAACTAATTCTTCTTCCTGATGGTCTTGAGGGCAGCCTGTGCTAGTCACATCAAAGGTCTGGTTTCTTTCAGGGCAGTACTTGATAGGGATGGAAATTTCCACAATCCTTTCCTGATGTTAATAGAGGAGCTCTGATTTATGAGAGATATAATTCTTCCAGTTTTAACTTTTACAATTCATGAAGCCACTCGTGTCTGGGGTATTATTAGATTAGGTATCCATTTCTTAATAAAAAACGTGGATAAGTGGAGGCTAAACATGAAGATTCAGAAAGGAAACTGTAAAAAAATTACTAAATAATATAATTATTTTTCAGGATAATTTGTTTTATACTAATCTTACTGTGCAGAATGTGCCTAAGCACAACTTGCAGTGAATTGCAGTCTACTTCTGAAAAACAATTTTCCTGTATGATAATTAAGTAACTTCTGATATCTCTGTGCTATCAAATGCTGTGTTTATTTCTTTTTCAACACCCTGTATAACAAACCACTGCTGTCCTCATTACTGCATGAAAATAAACCTCTGGAACTAAAGTTTTCACCATTTTTGTGTCTCAAAAATTTTATTTGGGAAGCTTGTAATGAAAACTTTCCAATGTGAAATACATTCCTTGGACTTCAAAAGTGGCACAAAAGCAGATTTTTCGAGGTGATTTCATAAAACCAGTGGCTTGGACCATTGCATGTGTGGTGTGGTTACGTGAGCGACTGTGTACAGCGACTTCTAAGCCATTTACCAATGTAAGACAAATGGGAATTAAATGGTGGGGGAAGCCTGTAGTAGCCAGATCTACTGACATGCTGCTTTTTTAATGTGAAGTTTATAAAAACCCTTGAGTGTCGTGTCTGATCTGATTGTCTGCCATTATAAATGGTGTCTGGCACAGTGGATGGAATTTTTGTACGAAAATGAAATGAGCACTTAAGGGTAAAAAGTACCGCAGCTTTTTAAATATAAACACAAGCATAATGCAGGCTGCTTATGGAGGCCTTGCTATTTTCCTGTATTAAATCTCATAGTTTACTGTGCACCCCTACTTAGGTAATGTTTCATTTTAATTCCATTCATAGTGAACATTCTTATTTTTATAAAGCATCTGAGATTTCTTTTTGGTCAAGAACTCTTTTGAAGTGCCCGGGAGTACTACTTGCAGCTGCATAAATGGTTTGGCACTGTAATTATGATCCCATTTCTCAAAGGTATATGAGAGGAGAAACAAAAAGGGGCTTCCCCTAATCTTGTTTACATCAAAAAATGGCAAGAACAAATCAGAGACTATAAAAATAATAGTAGCAGATGTAGAGAAAGTCAGGCGCAGGTGAGGAGTTGTGGAAGGTACATTTTCTTTGCAGATGTTTAGAGCAGAAACTAAATAGTGTTACATACCTAATATTGTAAAAACAATATTTAAAGAGTTGATTTAGAAGCAGATTCAGAAGGAGGGAGGCGTTTTTCCCTTGATAGAACTGGAGATAGGGTAATCATCTTAGAGAAGGCTTGGAAATCAAAAGGCATAAACAAAGTTCAATTTAGTTGTACATGTGTATCCTTTCAGCTGGCAGACCAAATTATTCTGATTGTTTCTCATCAGATTTTAGCCCTTCTGTTCCATGCTGTTTATATTAACTTCCATTAACCTACATGTTTTGAGTGAAAGTTTAAAATGGGCTATGAAAATTGCTTTCATCACTTCTCAATTTTAAAATAAGCATCAACACTGGATTGTTCTATGCCTATTATAGATTAGTTTTAATCAATAGCGTATTGATAATGTACAATAACATATCCCAGAATGACTGCATGCCTTTAAATGGAAGTTTAAATGTTTAATTTTTTTTTTTTTGGTCAGTGATTTGAATAGGTTTGCCACACACAAAGAAAAATAATTGTGCTTATTTAATGCTAGAATTTAGATATTTAGGAGTTTTTGCTTTTGCAGTTGAGATGTCTCATTGCACTTTAATGTAATGCACTTAACAATAGTAAATCTATAAATTGAGAAGCCTGAACTTGCTGCCTCCATGTATGGGTTAGCTTCAAGTTTGAGTACATTTTCCATTCCTTCAAAATCATCAGTGATGAATATAGTCCAAGGATCCAAGAGTATATATATGCATATATTTTAAGCATTGTTATTCACTGAATAATTAATGTGAAAGCTGCTCATAAAGCTTGGCCAGTAATGTACCTTTGAAAGGTATCACCATCAATATCTGACATGACTTTGATTTCCACTAATGATATGTAACCAGGAAGACTGCTTAATCTGTCACTGCATATAAATCACCGTAGCTGGGTGGTCAAGGAGACCACTGTATTTGGCTGTTTGGGAATGTAAATCTCTAATCCATCACTGGCAAACTGGATTTCTAAGTGCTGCTTTATATGTTCTGTTGTAGGTCTTTGTTTATAATGTATTTCATGGGTTTGGAGCTTGTAAGAGGTGAAACTGGGCGGAAAAGCATTTATTTAATGCAAAAATCCCAGCACATAATGCTCATTTAAATAAGGAGAACTAACATGTAGAGCAACAAAAGGTGAATAAACTATAAATGAGCTATGAACTACTAACCAGCTGTTACATTCCATTTTAGAAGCAAAACAAATTAATGCAAAGGAGGGGGAAAAAACCCAAGGAGAAAAGAAAAGGATTTTTGAAGCAGAACACAAATAAACAAGTAGTGCCAGGAATGGAGCGGGAGGCTGGCACAGGCAAGGATGCAGGCACTAATTGTTTGGTAATGCACGCACAGACACGGACTGTGTGAACATGGGGTGTTTTATCCTCATTCCCCAGCTGAAGAAGTAAAGATGCTTTAGCCAGTGCTAGGGAAAGACTTGGTATGGAGCCGAGCTTGGAATTGGATTTGATCAGCCTTTAGTGAGAAGGAAGCAAAGGCAATTAGAAAGTGATGAAGAGCCTGTCAATACACCTATAGAAGGCTTTGTTGCTTGGAAAAATTATTCTGTGTAGTAAGTGACACGTTTGGGTAACAAAATATCATCAGCTTGGTAAGAAATTAGTTCATTTATTGCAATTACTGCAGTTACCTTCAGAATCACATCCTAGGCTGATCCTGTTGGAGGAAAGCAAAGGGAACAAGGGAGATTCATATTTCAAGTCTGGTGAACAGTGAAGAAAATAGCCTTAATTTTTTTATCGAGTAAAAACTGTCTTTAGTATCCAACTAAATGTAACAGCTTTTGGGAAGGGAAAACAAAGAAGCCAGAGGATAATGGAGCTGTAAGCACTAAGTGTGATGAGCTTGAAATAATTAGGCATTGCTGGAAAAAAACCTTTCCGAGATTATTAAAAGTTTTGCACAAAGAACATAGGGTAATCTAAGTGAATCCCAGCCTTTTGTATGCATCACATGAAGTAAGCGTCCTGAAAAATGAATTACCGTTAAGTACTGTTTGACACTCTGCAATGTACTGAAAACTGGTTAAAGAATCATGAACAAAGAGATGCAGTCAGTTGATGAATCGGTTGGCCATTTGCATTTTATGAAGATTTATCAGTATATATGTTGTTTTAGGGCATCAGGCTGAAATGATGGATAAGCAAACTTGTATACTTTGAAGATAATACTTAGTTTGAAGAGTTCAGAAAAAGCCAGTGTATAAAAAGGAAAATAAGGAAAGGAAAAGGGAATTATTTTCCTTCGTGGAAAGTGTTTTGCGTATCCAGGTGGAAAAAAGGTGCCTTGTAAACACAAAAATAGGGTAATAAGTGGTTATGGTGAGAAGGGACTTAGTGAATAATAAAAGCTATGGGAATAATGCCATAACTTGGTTGTTCTATGAAGAACTGAAAGTTTGGGTTGTCCCCTAATTGCAAATAAAAGTCTCACTCACTATACAAAGCAGCAGACACTGGCCGTTGCCTGACCGGCCAAAACCTCTGCAGCATCTCATACTCAGAATCCCAGGAAAGTCAGCCACAGCCCCGAGACCTGCTGTACCATGTTGTCTCTTCTCCTGTCTCTCTACAGAGGAAGATGGTCTGAAGGTTAGATGTGAATAGAAAATTGCTAACTGAGCCCTCCCCTAAAAAAGCTTCAGCTCTTCACTTTTTGCATCAAGCTGAAAATGGTTCTTGTGTCAAGAACTAAAAGCAGCTAATATGAATGTCTTCTTAGAAGTGAGAAGGATGAAGGATATGAGAGACGGATAGAGTATTGAACAGAACTTAAAAGGCAAAACAACACTGCAGTGTCTTAATTGGATCCTATAAAAACATTTACATCAGTATGGTAGTTACCCTTTTATCGTTGCTTTTGCAGTCTCTGAGACATAGAGAAATCATTTAATTTCTATGTTTACTTTGAAATGAATTAATGCAGAGTGCTGGGTTTTCTGGTTTATGACTTGCGTTGTTGCTTCACTGTATTAAAATCCTCTCAAGGTTCTTTAACCAGCACAGATCTGTTGATAATTGAAAACTAAGAATCAGCTCTCTAAACAAAGGTCAGATTTTTTTTTTCTCCTATGCTAAAATAAATATTGATTAAGTTGATTACATATACATGGCATTAGAAAAGTTTAAGTGAAAGAGTGTTTCTGGTTCTTAGGTTCCCTTTTTCTGGTGAGTAAGGACATTTAGCAGTGTGCAGGAATAGAGATCGTGAGGCTGTAAATGTGGAAGCAAAACCTGAACAGGAGTTACTTTGGTCCACAAACCTTTCTGACTTGAAGTGAAATTATTTGCCAATCCCGAAGTACCAAAAATTAATAGGCCAAGTTTCCTTGGTTTTAATAGAAGTGAACTGATTTTTTTTGACTAATCTATGCACATCTCCTATTACAGTCTTAACAAATTTAGTTCTGCTTTTAAGAAGCTTTTAAGAACAGAATAATATTCCCCCCTTTCTTCTAGAGCGGAGTTTGCAGGCGCTTTCTATGTTATTCTTAAAGTCCCACTGGTCGTGGTTGACCCCCCAGTCTTTCTACCCAGTGCAAAGTGCATGTACTGCACCCATTTTCAGCTTTATCTTTAAAACTGTAATAGGAACTTGTAGCAGAGTGCAATTTTATACAGACATCTGGCTGACTTTCTTCCCCTGTTTAAGCAGAAACAAATATTCCTTCTGATTTTGGTGACAAGGTGCTGTGTATATAATTTGAGTACTAGTTCAGGACAGTAATTGCTACCGTGTGACATTTTGTGAATTGATGCCACGATTTGTCAGGTTTTCATGGATTTTGGAATTATAGTAGATCACCAGTCACTGCTGATTATTGCTTTGCAGCACAGAATTTTAAGAAGAAACAATGCAAAGATGAGGTTTCTTGTAAGAGCGAGCCCTGAGCTGCATTCGGTTGGATTCAAGGGAGGCTGATGAAGTGTTCTGGAGGAGCTTATTTCTACCCAGGATGAGCTGCTTAGTTTATTGAATAGGTGACTCAGTTCCTGACAGCTGTCAGTCTTGATGTTTGCTTCTGAACTTCTGTTTTGCCTCATTCATCTTAATCTCTGATTTTACTTTCAATTTGTTTTTTGCTTCGTCTCCTGTGCTCATTTCTGTTCTGGTCTCTGTGTTGCCTCTTCCTTTTGCGTGGCAAACCTTTCATCACTTTCCTGGAGTCCCCTCCACATTGCAAAGATTAAAGCAGGCTGCTGGTTTTAAATTCCAATTAAAAAAAAACCAACACCAAACAGAACCTGCAGGAAAGATGTTATATCTTTAAAATCTTAAAAAGCAATCTGAAGATGAATAATGAACTTCCCTTTGTCCAGAATGGCTAAGATAGAGAGATATATAAAAGATACCTCAGCTGGGAAATGGCTGGTCAAAAATCAAGATGAAAATGTCAAAATGAATATGTATGTATCTGTCCAGACCAATTTTTAAATGTGCTTTGACCATCTCCTAAATTGAGTTCCACTGAATTTTTTTTCTAGGGGAAAAGAAAAACCCAACAGGAGAGGGATGTCTTTGAAAGTTTCCCAGAATTTATCCTAAATTAATTTTTTTTTTTGGTACACACAAATCACAGAACCTTATAAATAAAGTATTGTTTTTGTTGTATCCAGTGGTGAATTATGAATAGGAATGCCTAAAAAGTGGAAAGCTACAGTAGTTTCTGGACTATTGACTGAAATTAGAGATGTTTAATACTTCATTTCTTCTCGACTGACTCTCCAAGTACTGTAGTTGACTAACCTTGCAATTTTTAAAAATAATTAAAATTACATACATCATGCTGTTTATTGAACTGAAAGTCAAATGCATTGTTTGTATAGATAACACTACTTAAATATTAAATACATTTTAAAACTGAAATAAGGTTACTCCAGTGCTAGAACACTGAAGCCAGGAGGCCTCAAGCCTGTCCTCAGATCATGCTTCAATTGTGTGACCTATTGTGTGCAGTCTGTTAGTGTTAGTGTTAGTGTCCCTGGCTCGGGAGCATGGGAGTTGTGCAGGAATTAAAGTAGCTAACTGATAAATTTTAATAAATGAATAGCATGCAAGTAATTATGTGTGCCCATGTTTATGTTACTTTTTTTAGTAATACTTTACTCACTATTCCGGATGAAATTGTCATGTTATTGAAGGCATCTGGTCTTAAAACCTTAAAGTCTGTCCATTTAAAATCTGCCATTGTAATAATTTAAAGAGAAAAGACTGTCCTTTCTGTTGCCATTGTAATAATTTAAAGAGAAAAGACTGTCCTTTCTGTTGCTGCACACAGCAGATCAGGCAAAGTGTAGTTGCCCTGTATTTAGTTGTGAAGTTCAGCAAAGTTTTTCTTCTCTCAGAAATACCTGGCCTGGTTCTGATTTATAGAAGATGAAATTATCAGTCACACACACACAAAATCCCCCCCAAATGCTGTATTTGCTCAAAACTCAAGTATGCAATTAAAAAAAAAGTTTGAGTTGTGTTGTAAGCGTGACAGTATTTCAAAATTAATGGAAAGCTCTTGTGCCTGTGGAAGCTTTGCAATGGGAAAGGAGATTTTATCTCTTCTATTCTGATGCTCATGAGCTCCTCTGTGTCAGATCTGCAAATGTTTTGGATCCAGTACTGTGTGTTGCTAGGTGGCACAGATGATAAAAGATGAATTTTCACTGTTCCTCTAAATTATTTTGTTTGTGGTTGATCCATGTGTAGTGATGACTCTTTTTTCTGGGGGTGGTGTGATGGTGGGGAGGAGGAGAGGTGCTAAATTCAGGTTTATAAACTGAATAATAAAAGATGTTCACACCTTCAAAAATGTAATCAAAATGGTGGTTTGGCCAAAAGTGTGGTAGTTTTGCAAGTTCTTTTAACATGTTTATTTGAGAGTAAAGGGAGCTTTTCCCTCTCTGAGTGAAAATTGTCAAAACCAGGATGATGTACTACTGGGACTGCTTTCCTGTACGTGGCTGTAGATGACGGTTTTGCAATACACGATGCTGTTTGCTGAAAGGACAGGCACAGAGTACAACTTCCAGTCCAACCCTGTTCAGCTAGATCAGTTCGCTCATGGTAGAGCCTAGCCCAGCTTCCAACAGCTTCCAGCATGGAGATTCTACAACCTCGCTGGGCCACCTTCTAGTTCTTAACTGCCCAAATGATGCTGAGTTTTGCCTTATGTCTCATTGGAATTTCCAGTTAATGGAAATCTAAGATGACTGGTGCCAGGACATTGTGTGGAGGATAGACAAACATGCACTGGGGAGTTTCTTAGTAGTCCAGTTGTATTCTGTGTGGCGTGTGACATTTCTTGTCAGAGCAATGAGGTAAATGCTTTGACATTCCATGTTCTGCATCTGCTCTTTTGGCTTCTTTGTTGCGGGGGAAAAGATTGGTTGGACTCCAGCTAAGCTGACCGGAAACATCATGTCCTGTTTATTACTGAAGGCATGAGCATCGGGGCTCTGGAATCCTGCGTCATGTCCTTAACACATGCCTGCAAAAATCTGGGTGTTTGAGTGATAGGATCCACTGATCATCAGTCCAAGGGATTTTGCTGCCTGCACTGTGACAGCCATCAATTGTCAGATCAGATTGTGTTCCTGCTGAAGATGCTGCTTCTCTACACTCTCATTTTTTAAGCCCAGACCATCTCTGTGCATGTGTTTATAGCAAGACCTTGGTTTTTGCTAGCAATATGCACTGTGTGTTTTCATGAAACTGTGTTTCCACAGTTCTTAAATCCCTTGAGCTTGCTGTGGAGGAAACCTCTATTCTCAATTCTCATGCTTTAGGATGAAACATGTTGGTAAGGTAAGATCCATCTTACTTCCTCTTATATGTCTAACCTTTAAACACCTAAATGTGAGCTACATGTCTCTCAGGTTAGAATCAATGGAGAGAAATAAATCACAGAAAGAGATTCAGCTTGATTAAATTAGGAATTGAGGATAAGTTAGAGTAATTGCTGTCTTAAGCCGTTTATTCCTTTCCATTATCTGTAGGAAACTCTTGACAGCTAAATGTGAGCTGGTTGCGTTAACCCGTGGAAACCTTACCTCAGGTGACTGAAATCCCACCTTCCTGTTATTGTACCACACTTCATATGTTCTGCTTGCTTAATTATGGATTCTGCTTTTAGCAGACAGCCGTTCTGTCTGTTTAATGTCACAAATTCAGTGCCCGATACGCTTTGGAAAGAGATTTTGGGGTGAGCGATGTGTTACAATTTAAATGATTGAATGTGTTTTGATGTGACAGCTATGTTGTCTAACTAGAAATCAGTATTTTATGAGTTCTGAGAAGGATGCAGCATTGCATAAAGGTAGCTGACAGCTTGTGCATGGTGCTCTGGAATTTCCAGACACAAAGACTATGCAAATGTTGACAAGATATAAAAAATAGGTACTTGTGAAGTATTGCACTTGGTCTGGATAGTAATAAGACTGGTTTTAGCCAAGCTGTTTCCCCTGGAGGCTAGCACTTAAGTGCCTGGGAAGACACCAGATGACCTCCAAAGAGCAGACATGAGGCTTTTTCTTTGCTTGATGCTATGTTGTTGGTTTTTTTTTCCTTTTTTTT
>VXAD01013340.1:26509-73831 GCA_013399195.1 Dicrurus megarhynchus
TTTTTTTTTGTGGCAGCTAAACCATCTGAACTGTTGGCATGAGCTGTCAGAAAAATCCTTCTTTGAAACATGGAGACTGACTAGTATTTTCGAGTTACGAGTAAAGGCAGAAATAAAACTTAATGTAGAAGCCTGAATCTATTACAAGTTTGTTGCCGTGGGTTTTTTCATAATACTATCAACTTTGTGTATTGATGGCATGGAAACTCTTTTGTCTAAGAAGTGAAAAATTAGATGACCCCTTGTTCCTCAGAAGATGCACCTGACACTTAGAATTTATGAGATAATTCCCTGCAAATGCTGGACTTGAACTGAATACTTGTGCTTTGAGATTGGGGTAAGGTTGTGGCAGCACTTAATTGCTCAGGAGGAAAGAGCTTCTTACTTGTGGTTGGGATTTGATGTTTATTTTAGAGCTCTTCAAGAGCATGATAGTATTTGGAAGATACTTTAACAGCAAGTGAGGCTGTCACATATACATGATAAAATGCATTTTATTATGTGCTTTTGCAATTCACCAAATGGGTAACCCTGTGCTAGAATTTATAGATAGAAAAGCATTGGAAGAATATAGCTCAATATTCAGAAATATGCTGTCTATAAGAGGCAATGAAAACACGTCTCAGCACTCAGGATGGCATTCATTCATACTTCATCACCAGCTATTGTGAAAGGAACTTCTAGTAAAATACTCCAGCGTTTGATTTTTTCCCATATTAGACTGTAAGGCCCCTGAAAGTTTCCTGTAAAGTTTTTGTTTTTTGAGTTTCCCATTCTGTCTTCAATAACTTACAAGAAGTTTTGTCTTTCTTGTCCTCGTGCATGATTTCTTTCACAAAGATGGAAGTGTTGTGCTCTCAAAATGTTAACCTTTCCAACATCCCTGTGAGATACTCGTGCATGAATACTGTCTCAGTCTTCAGGGATGTTATTCCCCCACAGCTACAGGAGGATATTGTAAGAACTTGGACTAAAGCTCTGGAGTCCCTTGTTGTAAAGGGCATGCTCAGGGAGGTGGATGATACTGTTCTAGGCAGTGACAGGCTTTTTGGGGTGAGTCAGGAAGTGCTGGTCGCATGAGAAATGTTTTGACTAGAAACAGCTCCAACCAAACAAATCTCTAGGGATATAACTGTTGTGTTTCTGAACAAAGAATGATCAAACAAAAGCTTACAGTGAGGTCTTAATTCAGTCCATGACAAAGCATCCTCTGACTTCACTGAGGTCAGATTACATTTTGCGTGTTGAAAACCTGTCTAAAAATCCGTACCTTTTTATACATTTTTAAAATTAAACCGTAATAATAAATTCATTTCTATCAGCATATCAATATAAATTAGAGATTAAAAAGATGAATAACTTTTCCATTGTATGTTAATATTTAACTGACTCCAGAGATTTTTGTCTATGTAATAAATGAAAAGCGTTGTCTGAAAGATTCAACTTGGGATCTTCGTAGTTACCAACTGTAAATTTTCTATACTGTATTTAATACTGAAAGAAGAATCCTAAAGTAATTTTAAGTAGCATCAGAATTTTGCAATGTCCTTTAAACATCTTCAATGATGTAAGAGAGTGACCTTTCCCTGCTTAAAAAAAAAAAAGAGAGAATAAAAAAATTACCTTCTACAAGAGAGCAAATACCATGTACTGTGTTTAGATATAAGTGTTAAAAAGTCACCCAGGTAGAAGAGGCTTCTTTCTCCTCTTGATCTGCAAAGATAATGTAAGCCTTCCAGCTGCAGGCTCTCTGAGTTGGGGTAGCAACTGGTTAGACCTTCTCAAATAAAACGATGCTGAAGCATATTGTCTTATGGTTATTCCATGCTGTCTTTGAGTAATTCAAGGAAATACTTCTTTTAAAAATTCAAGTGCCAGTTTTGTTGTTTAGCTTCTTTATTGGAACTTGTATTGTAAACTTAAGGCTCATGGCAGTGCCTTCAAGATGCTTTTGATTTACCTATTAGTGAAATCTGAATCCTGCTCTGACTACATGTTTTCCAGATTAGTCTGAAGTTTATTGGGTTTATTTACTTTAGTGAAAAGAAGTATGTAGTCCTTTCAAACAAAAGAAATAGCAAAGATGATTTTTTATTTGCTAGCTGTGCAGAAAAAGAAAGCGTTAACACATTGGTATATTTGCTCAGTTTTGTGAGCAGTTCTGGGTGGTGAAGGCTATGGTAGAAAGTTGGTCCACTGTTCTTGATGGGAAATGCTGAGCTTTGAGATCACCTGAGTTATCTTTCCTCTTCCATATGGTTGTTAACATAATTTGGTTATTTTTTGATACAGTCACGGATGGGTTTGGGTTGAAGAGACCTTTAAAGATCATCCAGTTCTAATCCTCTGCCATAGGGAGGGACACCTTCCCCTAGACCAGGTTGCTCAGAGTCCCATCCAACCTGGCCTTGAACATTTCTAGAGATGTGGTATCCATAAATTCTCTGGGCCACCCGTTCCAGGGCCTCACCACTCTCACAGGGAATTTCTTCTTAATAGCCAATCTGACCCTACCCCTTGTCACTTTGAAGCCATTTCCCCTTGTGCTATTACTCTGTGTTCTTGCAAAAGTTCCTCTCCAGCTCTCTTGTATCCTCCTTTGGGAATATTTACCTATTTTCTGGGGTTCTTGGTTGTTTGTTTTAATTGTAACCAATGGAAGCTTTCTCCTTCTGTTGCTAAGAAGAAAATGTTTACTTTTTACAGTGTTTCCATTTATCTCTTCAGCTCTTGCCTGGGGGTGTGTGTATGTGTATATTCTTTTGCTGATATGAATTATATTTTCTGTCTGGAGATCATAAGTTTTTTTGAAAGCAAAACAAAATGATTAAACTGAAGTCAACTATATTATTTGAAGCTGCTGTATGTGTTTATCCTCATAGTGCTTAATCCTTGACTTTGCCTCGGGCTACTAACCCTGGCTGGTTATTAATTCCTTAAAAATGCCCTGAGCCAACATTGCTGCTGTTATAACTTGTTTGGGGCTGAAATGAAGTTGACGTTTTTCTTAGCTACAGCATCTTCTCGCTGTAATGTCACCGGATCAATTGGTTTCAGCAGTGCTGCTATTTCACCATGTGCCTCGAAAAATTTATTTCTTGTACAGCATCTGTTTAGACTTCTCAAGTTAACGTTTAGTCTACCAGGGACGTAACCTATTTTAATGAAGAGATGTCAGATCTTTTGGTAATACTCTCACTATACAGATCCTAAGTGGCCTATTACAAAGAAATCCATGGTTTTACTTTATGAAACAAAACAAAACCCTTCGGCAGGATCGGAAACATAGGCCATTACTGTGTGGGAAGAGGACAACTGTGAAATTGGGGTGAAATACAATACGGTTTGAAATGCTATAAACTTCTTTCTGTATACATTTTAGGGATTATTTCATAAACTGCTTAAGACATGTTGGCCTGGCATGCATATGTCTGAGATATTCCTCTTCTGAATGTGCAGCTGAGCTTCTTCCAGGCTGGAGATTAGATTTCTCTGTTTTAATAGGAGCCTTCCTATAAAAATCAAAATGCTGTAAAATTACAGATTGGCTTTAGGGGCAGCAAAACACCTTGGCAAATTATCTCCTAGTGCTCAGGCCAGTCCCTCCCTCATCAGCTAGCATGAGCTGAGTCAAAGCCGATGTAGCACAGACAGTCCGTGCTGCCAGGTGCCCAGCTTGGCTCTGGCTGGCTCAGCAGTGATGGGGGCCACGTCTCAGAGGCAGGATGAGTCTGAAGGATGTGGTGGTGTGTGGAGCCTCTGCTCTTCTGCTCCTGAAATGCAGCTGAGATGATGTCCTGGTAAATTCCCACTGCCACAGGAAGCCTGCGCACAAGCGTGTGGCTGTGTGAAAGCCCTGCCTGTGAAGGAGAAGGAGCAGGGTGCGCCTGCCAAAAATCCACCTTACTGGATTTTTTGTACATCTACATTTTGGATCTTTTGTACACCTACACTTTATTTTTCATGTTAAACAGCTCTGATTCTAAGGGTTCTCTGAGACACACTCTTGGTTTTTTATCAATGAGGTAAAACATCTTTAAAAGTAGAAGGATCACTTAAACACCTTCCAAAAATCCCCACCCTACTCCCCCTTTCCCCCACTCAAAATTTTTCGTTATGAAGGAAGTTTTATCTCCAGGTTTCTATTTCAGAAATAAGTGACTTCAAAGACAGCTGCAGTAATCACATCCCAAACCACTTCTGCTACCTTCCAGGAAACCTTCCCAGCAGATGTCTTGGAAGAAAAATAATTTGATTGAAAAAGAGCAACAGAAGGTCATCCATTACCAAGAGTAATATTTAGCAATCTGCTCCTCCGTTATGAGGACACAAGTCCAAAATATAGAATACTTTTAAGGTTCCTGGTGTGTCCAGCCTCTAGAGCATCTTCCAGCTCTTGTTACAGACCAGGCAGATAACTCTGTTTCTAATCCTTGTGTGATTCTTGTCAGAATGGTATTTCAATGCATCTTTGTATCAATCTGTAAAGACTTCAATATTTGATTAGTAAAATGACAACTTCTAGCCCAGTACATTACATTTATTATGTTTCATTGACCTATTTGCATCACATCAGTGTAAAGCTTCCTCCCTTCTCATAGTGCCAGAAATGATTCAATTTACCATTTAAATGGTAGAGTTAGTCATTATAGATAATTAAAGCAAAGCCTGTGTGAAGAATGCTGAAATTCTGTGAATATTAAGGCACGAAATTATTTTATGCAAGATTTCTGTAATAAATATAATATGTGAAATAATTTCATCCATGCTAAACAACTTTATTAACTATAAACTTGCTGAGATATCAAGTATCCCACCATTTTCCCTGTGATGACACTTGTGGGAGACAAAGTTAACAGGATGATGAGCAGAGGCAAGTGGTGGCCCCATGGCCTGGGAGTTCTGAGGCAGCTAGTTTTGAGTCAGTGGTTATAAATCATACTTCTAAGTTTGCTTTCAATGTAATATTTATAATGTTTTTCCATGATGATATAAAAACTTACTGAAGTCAAAATGTGAGATGCATAACACTCGTGGTATGTAAAGCACTTCAAAAATTAAATGGAGACTTCCAGCTGCCTTTTCTCCAGGGAAAGAAGAGTGTCTCCTTTGGGAGCTGCATGAATTTTCCTTAGACCTGAGCAAGTTACTGTGTTACATGGGAGGAAAAGAGAAGGGTCAGGGCTGGATCTGTAACGCTTCCCGAAACTCCCTTTTGGAGCTGCTTCTGCCACTGCCATTCCGCCGCAAACTTTCTCTTTGGATGATGGTGATCCCAAAGCAAATGGCACTGGGAAAGCGTGGATCAACGTGATACAGTCTATAAAAGCAGTGAGGAAACTTATGCAGAGAAGTGCTGTTTCTCATGCATTAAAACCTAGGAATTAAATGCTGGAAATGAAAGATGTTAATCTTAGTAGAACAGATTTAGTTTCTGTGTTGAACTTGGTTCTTCTGGTTGCACAGAGAAATCTGTGAAGATTTTGAATGTTGAGCTTGGCATCAAGACAGTCTGGAGGTTGAATCAAGTGAGGCTGATCTGGTTTCGGCAGAGTTCCCTGCCACAAATTGAGGTTCATCTCCCTGAAATGTGCAGCACAGGCTGTGGTGCGGGAGGGAATTAGCAAAGGGTTAAGAAGCAAGAGTGCTTGATGAGAACAGCTAAAATTTTCATAGTGCTTCTTGTGTTTTCAGAGCCACATTTGCAGCGCTGAGGCTGGCGCAGGAGAAGGCAGGGAGCTCCTGGCAAGCAGACAGCTCATCCCAGCTTCACAACGTGACCAAATTCTGCCGGCGGCTGGGGCGAGGGCATATGGTGCATTAAAGATCTGCTAGTCAGGGGAAAAAAAATCGAGTCATTTCAGTCCCATCCCCCTCTTATCTTGCACAGCCCCCCTCCGTGCCCTTGTTTCATACACAGCCCTGGAGGCACAATCTGGTTGTTTCAAGAGGAGTTCTGATCTGGGAAACATCCCCTTTCTTACTCGACAGTGCTGCCAAAGATTATTGAAAGCTGGTATCTGCTGACTCCAGTGACAATTTCTAATAAGTTTTCCATCACCAATTTCTATGGTGATGCATGAAGAAAAAAGAGCACAGTTTGACTTTCAGCTCCAGAGCTATTTTTACAAGGCTGGCTCTTAAAGACAAAAGAAAACATTTTCTTTCTAAACTGAGCATATTTGACACTGAAGGTCAGTGAGAGATAATACAACCAGAACTCTGGTGTTTATGCACTCATTTGCTTATAGGGCAAATTAAACGATTTAATGACGTGATGACTTCCTCTTCTATCATCCCTAAATGAAATATAACCCTCTTCACCTCTTCGTGATCCTCTCAACCCATTTAAAGATATTTTAAGGGTTTTTTTGCCCATGAAATCCGCACCTTCCATTACCCTTACCAGGTGCAGCAGCTGAAATTCCTGAAATGAGATTCAGGGGCGTTGTGTGACTGCTCCTGCCATTATGCAGATGGTAATTTCTTCCCATGCTAATTATTATCAAACAGCTAAGAGAAAGATTAAAAAGTACTGTGTTCCTCAAAGCCTTTTTTTTGCCCCCCATTATATTCTCTGAAAGAAAGGAAAAAATAATCCTGGAAACCAGTTTGTCAGGGAAATGCAGAGAGTTAGTATCTGCTCAGAGCCTCACGTGAACCTGGCCCTCCTCTGAGGACAGGGAGAGGGAGGAAATGAGGGGGAGAGAGGTGTGGATGTTTTTATCAGAAGGTGCTTTTCTCACGGTGTCCAAGATAAAGGGACTGACATTCTTGCAGTGCTCTAATGGGGGTGGAAGAGTAACTGGATCCTGAATTAGGTGGTTCACTAATGTGCCTATTTTTTCCAGTCGACGTAGTTCTGCCTAGCGCCTCGGGCTTCTGGAATGGTGTTTTTATGCCACTTAAGGTCTTAGATTTGTACTTTTCAAACCAAAGAAGATGCAAGGCTTGTAATTTCTTCAGCTTCACCCTGTTTTGGTTTTTTTTTTAATACTAGGTTCAGTCCAACTGATGGTTTTGATTTGGGGGAATTTTTTTTGGTTGTTGTTAGGTTATTTGGGGTTTTTTTTGAATCGGCCTAATTGTGACATTCTGTGATTAATTTTACTTGGATGGAAATGTAGCACATAGTGTATTGAGATCCTGAATTTTTTTTTTGTTTTGTTTTGTTTTTGATTTTTTTTTTTTTTTTGTCGAGTTTACAGTCTTTTTTTCCAATGTGGGCTGTGGTTTCATTACAGTAAGTTCCTGCTTTGGATGCACTTACGTCAGATTCACCAGCTGCTGCTCTCTCAAAATAGGCAGCGTGCCAGTACCAAGGATTAGCTGGGTTACTGCTTGTCCCACCAGTTGTTTTTAAAATCTTTAACTGCAGAAACATCCCTGTATGCCATCCCTGCAACTCAGTGCCTGATGCCTTCTGTTCCCACCCTCCTTTTAAATTTTCTTCCCCAGGTCGTCTATTTTGCTTTCATTTTTGGTATTCATTAACTTGATTTGGAAAACACTTTTGTCAGTATATTTGTGTTTTCTTATAAGCTAGCAAGCTTTCATATAAATATCTTCCTTGACTTAGGTGACGGCTTCTTGGGAATGGGTTTCCTCTGTGTATCACAGTGGCTGCAGTATTAGGATACTGTCATTAAAATGCGTATCACAGGGGTGAATGACTCGCTTTCTGATAACCCTGGACAAGAAGACAGCAGCAGTAAGCAATGCTCACCTAAACCACAGTTTACTCAACTTGTGGAACAATTTTGTCAATAAAATTACCTCCGTGCTACAAGAGCCGTGGCTTGGAGACCACGGCTTTGTGTGAGTTCTTCTCAGTCAATCAACTTCACTAATAAAGCCGAACTGAAATCCTAAACTGGTTCCTAAATTAAGCTCAGAGTTGAGCAGCATGGCTGTATTCCAGCTGAGGCAGCCAGGGATTTGCCTTGAAGGGGTTGCCTGAAGTACCCAGTGTGTGTATTTCCCTGGAGGAGCTGAGGCCGCGAGTGGAGGAACCCGGGGCTGAGCATCCGTGTGCCGGTGTTGGGAGCAGAGATACACACCCGGTACTGTTGGTGCGCTATTTCTGTGCTCCCATGAGAGCGTCTTGGGGCACATCATGTGTTTCTTTCTCCTAAGATGCTTCTGTAGCCTTTAACTCTCCCCCTTGTCCAAGTTAATTGTGACAGTTTTGGAGCAGGCATGTCCTTCAGGGCAAATAGCAGGAAAGCTAATGGAAGACCATGAACACTTTGATGTATTTGCCACTGTGCTCCCTGAAAAGATGACAGGTTTTAGCCCAAGTTTAAAAAAGAAATCTGAATTGTAGCTGCAGCCCAAGCCAGAGCAGGCAGTCTGGAGATACAGGGTCTTTGTGCTCGTACGAAAGGTGATGGTATCGGGCCAGAAGAAATGTAGGAGCTTTTGGGAACCAGGAGTTAAATGAAGAGAGACCGTGGGGCTGTTCCTCTGCTCCATGGCAGCTGCTTCCTTCCAGGCTATGGGATTTAACTTCATTAACCACACTAGGTCTCTCAGAGTGTGTTTTAAGACCTACAGAAGATTTGTTCTCAAAAGGAGGAAGAGCATTCTGAGGCCTGGAAGATACAGGCTGTGAGCATAGAGAAGAGGTGTCTAGCAGAAGCAAGAGAGTAGCTTGTCTGGGGAAGAAGAGATGGCAGGTTTAAGAGGATGTTTTCCCTTTTTGCCTCTAAAACCTTTCAGACAGGTGGGTCTCTACTCTCAAACCCTGTTGTTTTCCCCCAGCACTCGATTTTGCCAGGTGGGTAACTTGTGATGAGAAGTGTGTGGAGTTACATCCCCTTCAGTGTCCCTCTTTGTCGGCGGCCATACATGGAAGTGGGAAGTGGGAATATTTAGGCTATTAGTGTGTGTCCTGAGTGAATGAGTATTGAAAAGCTTATGTTCAGAACTCCCCTGGATGCTGCAGCTTTCATCAGCTCTTCAAAGTGTGTGATGAGAGTGACGCAACTGCTGCTGCACTGCTGGTCTGCCCAAGCCATGTTGTTCCTCTTCAAAGGGCTTGTCTCCAGCAAAGAACCAGAAACATCCTCAGGAGCTATTTAGGGGAGGACACTTTTTCGGCATTCATCTGTCAGTTGTCTGTGTGTCCTATCCAGACGACTGTGCTTCAGGCCTCCATGAGTGCTCACTCAAACATACTTCCACTGGATTTAGGGTCACCTGAGGAAGCCAAAGTGAAAATAATGGGAGAGGAAAAAAATGCACCCTAATTCTAGTTTAATTAACTTTTGTGCAGTTTTAAAAACGTATGTGAGAATTAAACCATTTCATTAATATGCACACACATTTTAGGCATCATGTAACTATTTGCAACCACAGCTCCCAGGCCCGGGAGCACAATGGTGGTCCTTAGGTGCAGCCTGGTGCAGGCCACCCTGCACAGGATACAGTGCTGTCCCATCAGGGGAGACACCAGATGCTGTTAACGGCTGGCTGGGTGGTTGAAGGGCTTGAGCATCTTGTTACTGCTTCCAAAGTTTATTTTTAAATCTATACCTCATTTAAATCTCTACCAGTTTAAAGGTATCACCAGCATGTGCTGACTGCAGGGCCTCAAAATATTCCCTTCTCTTTCCCCTGCCTTTCTGTCCCATCATTTCTGTCTTCGTTTCCGTCTCCAGGTCTACAACGTGAGCTGAAAAACTTGCTCTCGTTATAAATTTTATGAAATCTTCCCCATCCCTGGAAATGTTCAAGGCCAGGCTCGATGGGGCCCTGAGTAACCTGGCCAAGTGGAAGGTGTCCCTGCCCATGCCAGGGGGCTTGGAACAAGATGTTCTTTAGGGTACCTTCCAGCCCAAAACATTCCATGAGCCTATGAAATGTGGTAGTTGCCAAGGTATTGGAGATTAATTAATTGGGGAATTCAGTGGAAAGATCTTGCAGGTATTTTCCAACTTAAACAATTCCATGATTGTGTATGTATGATTTGGATTTTTAAAAAATGTTTTCTTACTGTTACTTTCACAAGTAAAAAAGTTAATCTTGGCATGATCCCCTTGACAGAGACTCTCTTATAGGGCAAAAGTCAAAAGGTTCCAGTGTTGTTTCTGTTTCTTCAGTAGTTTCTCTCTTACCATGGTAATGTTGATGGGTTGCCAGTACTCTGAGCAACAGGAGGAAAAGGTGATGTCTTTGATGCTTTGACAGCTGGAACCTGTCGCTCGCGAGCAGGGTCCGGAGGACGAACGACAGGAGGACTTGTTATGATATAAAGTCGACACTTTATTCACTTACAGGTTCACTTATATACCTTAGCACGCTGGACTGGCATAAGGTCATTGGTTCACTGACCAGCCACCCCTCAAAGGGATTGGCCGGATCCCAATAACACTTACTTCAGATATTTTCTCTTTCTGTATCAATAACAATTCTATAGTTTACAAAATCTCCCAGCTGTTNCACTTATTAGTGAGTAGGTCCCGCACCCAGACCTTCGCTCGAGGCAGGTGCGTCTCGCCTGAAGACTGCAATGAGAGAAAATGATTCAAAATAACTGGATTATTTGAATTTGGTGGCACCGTAAGGTGATTAATTGTATACAACGCTTTCTCCAATCGGCTCTGTGGGGTTTCCCCCTGCAGGAACCTACTTAGCAAGCATCCTACCTAGAAGATATTCTTTCTTTATCAAGTGCCATGTTTCATTTTGTAAGTGACATATAACTATTTTGGCCCATGTCTCTATGGCTTCCCCTGGAGACAGAAGATACAAAATCCTTCGATTTTCTGGAAGCATTTCGTTGTCTCATGCACTGTTACTAAAGACTGTATAAATGATGCCATTTTAATTGTTGGCAAAGTGACATTGCCATGTCACTAAAGGATGTTCTTTGTTGAGGGGAGAAAAATATGCTTTCTGACTTTAATGGATTGCCTTTAAAATCAACTTAACTTAAGGAAGTTAAAAAGAAGACAGTCAGAATAGGTTTGCAGTCCAAGGAGTGAAATTCAATGTTAATGGTAGCCTGAACTGTGCTAGCTGGATTGTGTTAGTTTATGTTCAGGTGCCAGTTAACAGCATGACTCCAACAATATGGTTTTATTGATCCCCAAACCCTGTTTTGATTTGATTTACCTGTTGATTGTGGTTGGTAAGCCGTGCTCTCAATGATTCAGTGAACTGTCATAATGGTCCATCTTGTCTCTGTATTTTTTTATTCCTATTTTCCCACACCATCCTCTAAGGCCCTATGAGCACACAGAGGATCAGCAACAGATTAAATGGGTAACCAACTGTGGACTAGGACCTGATCCAGCAAACCATTAACATGGGCCTTATTTCGTTTACGTCACTTGTGTGCTCCTGAAGGTGAACATATGCTTTGGTGCTGTAGTGAATCAGTCTGCAGGAACATTCCTAAGCTAACATCAGGGCTGTCTCAAAGAGGAAAAAGGTGTTTTTTCCTTAGCAGTGCTGATTCAGTGGTGTCCAGCAGAGCTTTTTGGAGATACCGCCTGAAAACTATTTTAGGTTTTATTGCAGGAGAAAAAACTATGACCTATTTTGTTGTAGATAAGAAAATCAGACTTGGCATGAAATTTAGGAAGAGGTGCTTGTATCTGGCGTGGACAAATGCTGCTTTCTCCTTGGCTGAGGTTTGTCAAATTATTACATCCAGAGTTCAGAGGCTAATGAGAGAGTTTCCTGCTGTTTGTGGTTAAAGCCATGCTTTTTCTGCAAAGAGAAGTAAGACTGTCTAAAATACTTACCTAGTCCTCATCTGAATTAAATATTTTGCTTTATGCTAGCAGTAAAGTTGTATGTGTGAGTTGATAGAGAAAGGATTATTCAAAGCATAAAGATGAAAAATAAATTCCTTCTCAAATGTTTGTAAGAACCCGGACCATACATATCAAAGTGGCTGTAATGTTGCCACATTGTTAGAGGTAGTAATTTGCAAATACACCAAAAGAAGATAATTACATGTTTAAAGTGAAATGTATTGGTTTGACTATTATTTGAAGGTAGTGCAGAAATAGAATAGTGGATGATCCATTGCAAGGTTGGCTGTAATGGCTACAGTCCTTGTCGTTATCAGTTTAATACTGGGAAACTCTAGAACCCTAGAAAGTTATGGCTTTTTAGGAAAACCTTGTTTTTATCTTGTGTGCGAAATATTTATGCTGATGACTTAACTGCTTTGAAAATACTTCAGTTCTTCTTTCAAGACTGAGACTCTTAAAGACCGGATTACAAGAACAGCAATACCAGCTTACACTAGGGCTCCTTTGCAACTTTGAATAAAAAGAAGCATAAAATGGTATGAAGATACTATTCTGCATATAAAAACAATCTCAATATCAAGCTTGTATAGTTTATATAAAAATGATGGCTTCCTAGAACGGTGGTACCTTTGTACTTCGGTAAAATAGCATTACTGTAGTGAGTTAATCTTACAAAGGGGATTTTTTGAAACAGCACTTGAAAGAAACGTGGAAAAAGAATCCAGGTGGAGATGTGGTGTTAGATTTTGGATTTCTTTTTGCCATTCAAGTTGAAGATGGCAATTATTGCAGTCATCTTGATTTTTTTGCATTTAGTCACTCAGCATAAAGCATGAAGCTCCCAATTCAAGCCTGCATACAGCGGGTGATTGCTTCGTACTATGCTGAATAAGGCTGTTTCGGAACTGCGAGTGCATCTAATCAGCACGGAGTGGGCTGACTTCACACCAGTTATTGAAAACACATTTTCATAAGTCTTCTTTCCTGATAAATACCCAGCCAGAATTCTCTTATATGTTGTAGTATGCATTGCTATTGAGAAATGTTTAGCGATGCATGTATAATGCCAACCGTACAAATATGGGTTTGTAATATTTCTTAGCATATGTGTTATGAATTCTTGAAGCTATCTCAGTCCTACAGTATATCTGTGCTGAGCAAACCGTGGCTGGGGGCCAAATCCATTTTACAGCTATCCAAAACAGTCTTGTGACCAATCAATCAAGTTTACACTTATAAAATGCCCATAGTATAAGCACCTAAGGCACTGTGCATAATCCATACGAAAATAAATACGATATACTATCTCTGAATGGTGAAGTCAGGAGGAATTAGACATGTTCCTCTGAGGTTGTAGTATATAAAGGAAGCTGGTTCTGTAGGAGGAGATGATTAACACGTGGTACAAGTACACACAACTTGTAAGGCCAGTTGCACTTTTGAGATGTGGATGGAAAATTGATTGAATGTCTGAAGGGAATGAAAGGGTTCTGAATAAGAAGGTTTTATAAATGGGACACAGTTGGACTGCTGAGACTTCTTCTGCAAATTGCTGTTTAGCCTTGTGGAGAAGGCTCCTCCCTCACAAACACAATTCCAAGACCTTCAATTATTTCTAAAATTTACCTGCTGTTCATAAGAGTGGACAGCCCTGAGGCTTATTGGATTTTGCAATAAGAGCATTGCAGATTGGTCAAGTGTGCACTTGGCAGTATTTTCTTTTAAGGAAAAGAGATGAACTCCATGTCATGAGTGAGAAACTTATTTTTAAAAACATGGGGGCAAAAATCCTACAGTACATAGTATGTCTGGATACTGCAGTTTATTTAAGAACCAACAAGATGAGAGGGTTCACCCTGTTTGATCTTCGCCCTTCCCCGCAAGGATGATCTTGGTCATAGGAGGTGGGACTGAAAGTCAGGTTCACAGCTAGCTCCTGATACCTGCCCCCCTGCATGAGCCTGAGCTCCAGGATCTAACCAGCATCTTCCCTTCATTCTTCCTGCTTCCCAGGCCTCCCATTTTCCCAGTCTAACTGTCCCATGTGCAGAAGTGCATGTGATCCGCCTCCTAGTTTTCGGTTCTGTCTCGTGTCCATACCAGCTGCAGCTAGCAAGCAGCAGGTTTGTGTTGGAGCATTCAAAAGTTCAGTTTTGCTGCCCCCAATTATCTGCCACCCATTAGCTGTTACAACTTCAGTGACTTTTTTTTTTTGCCAACAACACCCCAGCACTCAGCTATTAGTAGGCTGCTGGTGCAGCTCCCAGCATCCCGCTGCGCTGTGTGTGTCACAGTGGGAACAATCCAAAGAAAGCGGCATTTTTTGAGAAGGGGTGAAATGGTTTAGACAGTGTAGAATTTATTCTAATACATGAATCCAGTATTTAAATGTGCAGGTAGGCAAAATTGCTTCCTGTTCTGCTAATCCTTTGCTGGATAATTTACAGCCTTCTGGAACTTCATTTCTAGTCTTTTCAGCTTTCGTTGATAAAGATGCAAAAAAGACAGACACGTACAAAAGGACTGTATATAGCGTATAATTCATTTTGTAGAGCTGGGACATCTAGCTGAATGTGCCATTGATTTACCCTGGCACTAATTCCTAGTGAGTAGCTCATTTTGAAAGTAGCTACAAGTTGGCGTATTTGCAGGAGCATTGAATTCTGGCATGCAGTCACTGTTGTATTAAAAACATGATGTGCAGTGAGTCTGGAGAGCCTTTGAAAGTGAGATCTCATAGAAGCTATGAGATGTATTGTTACTCTCAGTACATACAGCGTAAAAACACCCCAAAAAGAGTAACCTGTATATGTTACCAATAGTGTGCAGTTTAGGGAATGGATTTTTATTCCAAAATGTGTCAGTGATGTTGCGTTTATTAAAAAATGGTTCTCAAAGCCACTTTAAAGTCCATATGGTATCTGTTATGATTGCCTTAATAACAATAGCATAATTATGTGTATTATATCCTCATAGGATTGAATGTGCAACAAACATTGCTTGTGAGCAGCAAGTTTTTATGAGATGACAGCTGTTTTAGAACCAAAATTATAGCTTATTTATTGTGTGTATGCATTCGAGCTGGGCGAAAAATAGCGAAAGAATGAAATCTGCTAAAGGACTATTTCTCACTAAGTGTTATTTTGCAATAAAAAAGCCGGTTGTATTCTAAATGAACAATAAGAATGGGTTGGTTGGAAATAACATATTTCTGTAAAATAAGATGTTTCAAAGGGATGCAGAATGTACCAACTATCAAGGATTTTTCCCCTTTCCTTGGATGAGAAGGGGGACCTCCTTCAGAATTGGATAACTTTGCTTGGTAGTGGAAAGTTGTAGTGGAAGAGTTGAGGGATGAGTAATCATCCCCTTTGTAAAGCAAGGATGGGTATGGCTTGGGTAAGAATGGAGAGGAGAGAAAGGAGGAGGAGCTGTCGAAGGTGCACATTTTTTGTGGATCTTGTAACGGAATGGGTCTTTGTGGTCTGATCTGGCAGGGGCAGTGCTGGCTTGCAGACAGTGCATCTTGTACTGTTACCCCAAGCATTACGTACGAGAGTGAGTTGAGTTGATCGGTTGCAAGAAGGTTAACTCTAGACTAGGGTTCTCTTTTCCCCATTTTCCTTTTTTTTCCCAAAGGTCTGCTTGTCTGAAGGAGTGGCAAGTACCACTGAAAAATGTGAGGTACCTCAAGCCTTTCATACTCCATGATTTCAGAAATAATGCCAGGGCTTTAGGGTAAACTGCAAAAAACAATCCCTTGTGAAAATGAGTATTTTAATTGAAAGTTAGTTTTCTACTGCTATTTACAGAGAAATGCGTGTCAGTTACAGGTTTTAGGAACTCGTTGAAGGTTACACAAAACCCAGAGTTTTAGCTTGCACATTGTTACTTGCAGAGACAGTCACCTTCTCACAGAATTGAGGAAATGCGAGGTGGGAACTTGTAAAGCTGTACTGAGGAGGTTGTGGGGGAGGAGTTGAGGTGGGTGTCTTCATTGCTGCAGATGAGCTGGAGTGTGGTTTCCAGGAAGGGGAAGAAAAGGTACGTGCAGTACAAATGAACAGACGTTTCATAACGAGGCTTGTAAAGCATTAAAATTCAGGCACAGCTACTGCACTAACACAAACCAAGGCTCTTGCATATACAGAAAAAAGCTGTCATTCTGTGTGAGCAATCTTGGCACAAAGGGAGTTTTCAAAATATTATAAGGTTGTTAAAAAGTGGTTCCCCAGCATAAATTAATGTAAAATTTCTGGTGTGTGCTGTGAGTTAGTGTCCTATTGGTTGCATCTCACCAAGATCTAAAACTAGGAGTAAGAGTGGTGGCTCATCTTTACCCTGCGGTGATACTGTGACAGCACTGTTGGACAAATTCCCTGTAACACGGGAGAAAGGTTGATCAGAAATAAACTAGGCTACAAAGAGCAACTTCAGCGATTCCATAAATCCTGAGTACTGTGAGAGAAAAATAACTGTGGACAGAAATTCAGTATAATCCCTGCTTAGATTGTGGATCTCGTTCCTGCAGGTAACGTGTCTGTGGCTGAAGGGCTGTTGCCTAGAAGGCTGCTGGGTTGTGTATTATAAAGAAAACCAAGGTGGAGTGATGGAGAAAAGGAGAATTCAGGAAACAGCAAGGCTTTGAGTTGCTTGGAGGTATCACTGCTGAGGATCAGAGCTCAGGGGCTGGGCTCGGGCTACATCCACCTCTAGGTTTTTCCACATTTCAACTCTCAAATGCCTCACCAGCACTCACTTTGCTTGGATGCAACTGCATGCAAGGTGGGGGGCTTGGTTTCGGGGAGTTTTTCTGAGAGCTGCGGCCATGGCAAGTGAAGGGCTGTAGGACGTGGGGTGTGTGGCCTTTCACAGGCAGGGTGTTGCAGAAAGGCCTTCCCTGAACTGCTTGCTCCCGTGGCTCTGCTGCTGCTTGGCACCCGCCGGGATCCCTGGGGACTGCACTTGGAGCGGGCAAATCCTCAGGAGTCTCCAGCTGTTCACTGCTGGTGCCTTCTCAGCATCAAAACAAGTGTTTGCTTGGAAATTCAGCGGCGGAGAGTTCATGTGCTCTGACAATTGACATTGGTAGAAGAGAGATGTCTCTTCCACGGGGCAGGGATTTTTCCAGATGGCCTTGTGGAAAGAAGTACTGTATGATGGCTTCCTTTGAAAATGCTTTGTAAACTCAGAACTCTTCCCTGCTGTGTAACAAAACAAAGCAGGTTTAGGTTTTGTTTTTTTTCATTTTTAGGATCGTTTTAGACATAGTGGTATGCCAGATCCTTTGAATGGCAAATACTCAAATATCTCAAATAAAAGAGATATGATCCAATGGCAGATTGGATCTTATCTCTTTTGTGGTAGAAATTATTGTCAATCGTGTGAAACTGTGATGTTGGCTATTTATGCAGTGATAGCTGTGTTTAAGTAGCTGTAAATTGTGTAGCTCTTGTTAATCTCTCTGAAAAAAATAAGCCAAATAAAATGCAGTAGAGTTTTATGGCCTTGGGTTTTATTCTGTGGCTGCATCATTTTTTATTTTTACCAAAGCTATGAAATGGTTGTTGGGCTCATAATTTGATCGAAATACTTTGTGAAATAGTAAGCAGGTTATTCAGTTTTGTCTGTTGTTTCTAATGTGATTTAAAGCAGTTTTAAAAAAGCATTTTGCAAATTTCCAGAGCTCATTACCTAATGCACTGAATTACAGATGGAAAGAAATTATACAAGTATAATGGCTGATCCTATTGGGACCAGGCTGCAGGATCTTTCAAATGTGTGTATCCTAAGTATAATAGTGTAATTTTGAGGCACAAATACTCATTCCGATGTTGGCCTTTGTTTGGAAACTATTTTACTGAACTCCAGAATGCCTTGCACAGAAATTCAACAGATTAGGTTACGTCAGACAGGAAAGGTGTTTATTTCTTTTCTTTAACAGTAATGTCAACAGGTTTTCCAGTGGCCTGGAAGCTTGTTTGCAATTTAAAGGACTGGAGGACTGCTTTTCCTTTAGAAGAATGTTGTGCGATCAAATGCTAAGTTCTGATGGAAAAAAAAGTTGTAGCTGATGGGGAATTTTTGCTTCTAGGGGAAAAAACCAAAACTCTCTTAGCATGACATGTTTGGATCTAAAACAGCTTCCTAGTTCTGATTTTTGCTAGCATAAGCTTGTATTAAAATATATATATATGTATATCTAGAACAAAATGTTACACTGAAACTAAAAAGTAAGACTTTTTTCTTTTTCCAGAAATGAGTTGCAGAAGCTTGTGACTGTCTTTTGGCTTTTTTCCACCTCAGAATATGAAGGGATTTAGATGTGGGATATTTGGCATAACAGAAAATATAATTATAGCTGAATTCTAGTCTGTGCAAAGCAGCCAGATAAAAGATTGTAATCTTGATTTTAAGTTTTTAAAGTTCAGACCTTGTAAGGTGCATTTTACAAAGCATCATAGAAGCATTTGCTGGTTAGGTGTTACAATAAGATTTGAGGCAATAAATTGTGTTACTTAAAGAAGTTTTGGATTCTAAGCAAAATAATTTATTTCCAAGGTGAAGTGACAGGTTTGCTAGATTCTACTGACATTAGTTTGGCACTGTTAATATTTGTAGTACTTTTTTCTGTCCTGAGCTTCCAATTTAAGAGTTACTCCAAGACATTATATCTGTGGTTACTGCACTGTTGCTGTTTGTCTTTCCTTTGCTTGAACCTGGTGTTTGAGAGTGAACAAACTATCTGTTGTGATGAATCTATTGAAAAATTAATTTAGGAAACAGTCAGTCTTTCAGAGTTATTTTTAATGATGGAAATTACTCAAGGAGGAAGAAAAATATTGCTGATTACATCTGCCCCAAATGTTGTAGGTGTGTAATGCCATTCCATTAGGCTGACAGAGGTCTTGCTAAGGTTTCCACTTCAGCTGGAAGATGTCCCTCCACTTAACTGGACACTAAGTCTACTATGAGTAAACGCTTACAACTCTCTTTCACCTTGTTGGCATAGTCATTTGCATCTGAGAGTCATCTGCAAACTCTGTGGTGGTGAAAATGGGCTGACACAGCGACGCTTTATGCCAACAGGAAAGGACATGCAGTGGGATCAGAACAGATATGATGAAAAAAACAGTATTTAGTCTGCAGTAAGAGACCCTTGCACCAAGCTAGGATAATTTCCAAAGCGTTACAGTATTTTTCCCTCTTTGATTTTTAAGTCCCAACATTGCAGTGGAAGTGTATGTTACATAACTTGCACTGGACGTCAGAAATCAGTTTTCAGGTGAATATTCTGGCACAAATGCTTGTCTCCTCTTAAATCTGGGAGTGAGCGTATCATGAAGACTTTCGGTAGAACGTATGGAAGGGGTTTGCACTGAAATGCTGGTAACCACAAAGAGCAAAGAATTTTCCTTTCCTAATTTCCAGTGTCAGAGATGTTCTAACATGGATTAGACCATCCATCAGGGGAGAAGTGCCTGCTTGACACAATACAGGCTGAATATTGCTTTGGGATCAAATCAACACCTCTCTTGTTTTCAAGACACATGTATTGAAAAAAAAAGAAAAAAAGTGCAGTTTAATATTATCTGGTTTCTTTGCTTACTTTCAGGTGAATGCCAAAAGTAAAACTTCAAGAACTTTGGTCAGTCATTCAATGATTGGATTCATTAGTTCAGTTGAAACTGCTTTAAGGCCTGTTTTTAAATCTAACCCGTTCAGGCTAGAAAGGAGCTTGAAAATAAAACAACATCAGAATCTTAATGTTGCAGAGAAACACCTACATATTCCCACTGAGCAGTTCTGCTGCTTAAATATTCTTTGCTCTTCCGGTTCTGTATCTGCCTGTAGTCCTTAGGACGATTCCTTGGAGATCAAGGAGTCAAGCCAACCAACACAAATACAGAAGTGTTGACAGCAGAGAAGAAATCTGCCTCTTTGCAATCTGAATCCTGGGCTTGTCTGAGTTTCAGTATTGTGCAAAAGACTGGAGTCTGGGGCTCTGAGGACTGGGTTGAGTTTTTCATTTTCCTGAACAGCATTAACATGAAAGTCCAAAATCATAACTTAAACTGCTGCACTCCTTTTGTAATTATTATTTACTTATTGCTAGTTGATTAGACTGTTTGTCTTGGTTTGACTCACAAGATGAATTTTAATTATTAACATGTTTGTTTCTGTTTCTTATTAGTTCATTTGGTGATTGGAATATTTTTGCTTTGAAAAAAGGTATAGATGCCATCAATAGAAATGGATTTTTTAACTCTGTTCATCACATTGACTTTTCCAGAGAGGTTGATAGGTCTGAAATTTTGGGGAAAGACAAATCATCATAGTCTTTTTTCAAAAGATTAAACAAAGAATTTTGGCTTTGTACAGATGAATATAGAGAATATTTAATATACTCAAAATGAATTGCATATTGATGGCATCAGCTATTCATGACGAAGAGTTGCACAGATTAAAATACATTTATAAAAATTAATATTTTTATTGAAATATAGTTGTCTTTATATGCTATTATGCAAGCCTCACGTCTAAAATTGAGCATAAATATTCAAGTAAGGTTCTTTAATACGTTAAAATTCTACATATATGAAAGTCTTACCTCATACTTGTCAGATGAAATTTGTTTCCTGCAATAGGAAAATAACAGGAGTTTTCTTAATTTAGTAACATTTTCTTATTCAAATGAATTTGTTCTCATTTAGTCATCAGTTAAAGAAGAGGCTGTAGAGACAAGTTGCATACCTGTATGCCAGGATGATCAGGTCAAAAAGCTGTTATTAATAAAGTCTTTCTGTTCCAAATATATTCCAGACAATTCCATCTATTTTGTTCTCATCAGAATCAAATTATAGCAAATACTTGCTTTACCCAAGATCCTCTGTTCCCCAAGAGCCCTTCAGCATTACTTGTAGCACTACCTGGAAATACTAATGAATTTAAAAGCACTGAAAGAATTTAAGCTGATTACATTTAGTGCCTTTTTTCTTCTGAAGGTGTCTCAGGCTCACTTTTCTTTCCTTAAG
Source organism: Dicrurus megarhynchus (assembly GCA_013399195.1). Classification (NCBI taxonomy): domain Eukaryota; kingdom Metazoa; phylum Chordata; class Aves; order Passeriformes; family Dicruridae; genus Dicrurus; species Dicrurus megarhynchus. The sequence goes on from VXAD01013340.1 coordinate 47,313, forward strand.
TGGAGCATTTCTGGCGGTTTTTCCATTTGCACACTTTGCATGTGATGCCTTCCAGGATAAGGCCTGTGCCATTGACAGTCTGCATATTAGAAAAAAAAAAACCAAATTCTTATGTCAAAACTGAAGATGGAAAAGATGTGAAAATATCTTTAACGTAATTTCTGTAAGTAAGGCACATAGTAAAAAAGTCTACTGAGGGAAGGTGAGCGACGAGCTCATTTCCATGGACTTTTGGGTAGGGATATACAAAATGCTCTGAATGCTCCCCACCCCTCTCAACTGGAGAGATTGATGCTACAGCAAACCTTCTTGTTGGAGACTTAAACAAATGTTTCCCAAACTTCATGAAGAATGAAAAAGGTGAGTTACTAATGGTATAAATCGTTGGCTGAAATGGTTTTGGTGTGCAGAGTGGCAGATGTAATGTCATTATGTTGAACACAGCTTGGAAGAGCTGAGGACTGTAAGCATTTTATGTTCCGAATAAGTTATTAAGAAGTGTAATAAAAAAATAAAACTTCTAACACCTGCATAAATAGAGCCAGTGCCAGGTTCGGAGTGTGCAGGAGCCAGACTTGCTGTGCAATGAGTACAAGGCATGTGAAACTTGCTGCCAAAAGGTATTGCAGTTGCTTATGGTTTAAAGAGAGGCTGAATGAGTTCATGGATGAGAAAGTCACTGGGGATTATTTAGAAACTAAAGGCAACTGAGGAATTCCCTCAACTTGAAAGCATATGGAGTATTAGCAAGAGTAACTGTATTTGGGAATATTGTGCTTGATTATCCTGTTCTTGGTCATCTTTTCACGCCTCTGTTAGGAGTAGGATCTCAGGCCAGGTGGGTCTTTGCTTTGAAAGAGTACTGCAGTTCTCACGGTCTTTCCTTCCAGAACACCATCTGCCATATATGAAAGGTCAGTTACAAAAATAAACCAGCAAATGGCAGAAAGCACAGTCTATTAGAAAAAATCCTGTGGTGGTATTTGGGAAGAAGTCAGTAGACCAGTCACGTATCCATCATGTCTGGCTGTTGTCTCTTCCTCTCTGCAGAACAAGGCTGAGTTTCAACAAGAAGACAAAGAAATGCTGGAAGGAAGATTAAGGCAGGGCCTCTGAGTTTGTGCTCTTACGGAGGGTCGAAGGGAATTAGAGAGTCTGTTTCTTATCCCGTGCTCTGGCTGGTACAAAAGGCACAGGTGGGAACATCTGGAGAGGAGTGGGAGACCTCAGAAGAGTGTTTGGTTTTACTTAGTGACTTGCATTCCCTGCTCCCGATTACGTGTCCCTGAGTTCCTGCATCGCTGCTCTCCGTGCCCTGTGCCAACGTCAGCGCTTTCTCTGGGGTTGGGGCTACTCTGCTCCATTCCCAGGCTGGTGTATGGAAAGGGGAGGAACAATTGCTTCTCCTGAGGGCAGGACCTTTCAGATCTTGTTTTACTGCTTCTGTACGAAGTGGCAGCCTGTCTTTTTTAGCTGAGATTAGCGGGCACGAGCTTGTCAGCAGCAGCACTCATTTCCTGGAAGCAGGACGTGGAAAAGGCAGTTGCAGGGGGCAGGTTAAAACACAATCCAGTGAAAAGCAACGTGGACTTTAAACTCTCCATGGGCCTCCACACTGCTGCCAAACAAGCCTTGCTGAAAAGTACAAAGTATGCATACTGGATCATCCCTTTGGGAATAAATGGCACATGAAGCCTCATTTTTACTTCGGTCATTTTTACTTCAGTTGCTTCATTATACTGGCCCTCTGTCTTTGGAGGACCTGAATTTGTAGAGGCAGAAAAGGTATCAATGTCCTTACCCCTCTTCTTGAAAGAATAGGCTTTTGGATCTTTTTATTTTTCAGTTTCTGAGGCTGTAAATCAGAGAAGTGTTGTATGGAACTGGAAGCATGGAGGTCTTTAACTTCTATTTGTCCTGCCACTGGAGTATTGAAACAGTATGATTAGGAAAAAATCCTGTCAAACCCCTTCAAAATTTGCAAAGCTTTGCCAATTTATTGGGTCATAGTGAGTTAGAATTTTTAAGGAAGCTGCGTAGAATCCACGCTTGCTTGTACAGGCACAGTGCAGCGTGACCTGGCCCTTACATTGCAGAGACGTGTGTCTGAACAAGGAGCATGGGGAGAGGGCAGGGAGGAGGCTGCAGAGTTTATCTGAGTCCTCACTGGGCCACGGCGACCTGGAGGCAGCAGACAGTGGTCCAGCAGCACTTGGCAAGGATGAAAATGTCAGTCATCTGCTTTGTCCCTAGATGCTGTCCCGGGGGTCTGTCTTCCTGGTGGAGGAGCAGGCAATATGGTTGCCCTTAGAAGGCTGTGATTCTTCTGGTTGTAAGCGATAGTTTTTGAGTGGGTTTTTTCCACATCAGTTTTTGGCAGTCTGTTAGGACCATGGAATTGTTTAGACCTGTAGTTAGTGGCAGAAGCAGCAGCGACACTCAGTCTGACACAGGCAATTAAGTGTTGTAATTTCAGGATTGGAAAGGCAAGGCTGCTTTAGAAGGAAAAATCACAGGAGAATTATGATTGCCCATGAAGCCTAGATAACACTTGTAATATTTAAGATATATATACTTGGACAATGACTTGCATTGCAATGATTTAGGAATTGATTTGTAGAGGCGGGTTGTAATACTTTATGTTTTTAATTACAACTGATAATACTGAAGCCAACAGCAAAAAACAGTGTGATGGAAACCCAGCTAATTAGGGTCTTAAACCCAAACCCAGCCCTCTCTAGAGGCAATGTTGTTAACAATTTTTCCATTGTTGCAGAACACAGATTCAGGTTTAGTCCATAATAAAAGATGCTGAAATAGATTTCCTAGAATTGTCTGTGTGAATAATCATCCTCAGTGGCTGTGAAAGTGTGGGGGAATATCTGTTTATAAAAGTTGATCATTCTCTGGCAATCAGCGTTTACTCCTTTTAGAGAGAATTTAAGATTGATGGGCATATTTTCCATATCGTATGTTGGAGTGTAGAAAACTCTTAACTGTTTATGTGTGTAAGTTGCACTCTTAATTTCTGTCAAATTTCTGAACTTCACTTTGGATAATCCTGAGGTATCCTCAATAAAGTTCCACTGATTATGATGGGACTTAGTTGATAACTCATATAGCAACTCTTAAATAATGAGTCACTGAAGTTAATTGATTCTTTAAGTACCCAAGTTGGATTCCACTGTCTTATTTTATGTATGTACATTATGTTAATAACAAGAGAATCTTAAATAATATTGTAAATACTTCTAAATAGCAGGGGTTTGACCACTGTTACAGACATAGCTTCTGGAATATATCCTTCAGTGCAATCCAGTATCCCAGGTGTAGAAGAACGGAGGAGTACCTGCCTTGGAGCAAGGAGTTTTCTCTCTCCTTGTCGAAGGAGAAAGGAAAGATACAAATGAAAAAGAACAAAACAAACCAACCAACATATGCAGTGGCTTTTCCTAGGAAGGCTGACATGGCTGCTAAGATAAAGATGCTTGCAAATTCTTAGAAATTTTATTCCTTTCAGAATTGCCTGGGAGGATATTACCATAGGATTGTTTTTTGGCTAAGCAACCCAAAGAAACGTGCCTTCACTGTATCTCCACCTGAATAAAAAAAAACAACTAAAGCACTAAAACCCCTATTTTGGCCCACAATATTTTTTTCTTTCTGGAAAAAAAGAGCCTAGCTTGCTCTGCACCTGAGTATCTCTTCCTTTGGCTGACTAGTCAACCAGCAGGTTTTCCATCGACAAGGATGAGGCTGTTGTGATAGTATTAAGAGAAATGGTCCTTGACCTTCTAAGCCTCTCAGAGGTAGTGGTTTAGAAATTCATAGCCTTTAAAGTCATGCTTTTTGAGAGTCAGTATATCAGCCAGGAATTCAACCAGCTAATGTTTGCTATTGTCTGTGGTTTTATGCGTAAAGCACCGTGTTTAGTTAATGCTTTGCTATTTCTTCCCAGTTTTTTAACCTTTGTTTAAAACACTGAGGTTGTTTCATTGCTGTTGCCAGATGCAAGAGGCATCTTTTTGTGTTTGTTAAACGAGCAATGATGATGTGTTTCAAGTACTCCAAAGGTTTCCCGTTTTCATGCTGTAAAATAGGAGCAACAAAACCAAAAATAACTACAGTTGAACTTTTAAAGCTTTTTATTTTTTTTTCCAGCAGTCTTGGCACTCAGGTGAAAACAACTGATGCTTGTTCTTTGTTCTGTAGATTTGACTAAACCTGGTGCTTTTTGGTGCAGGTGGAACTGAAGGCTGGGTGAATCTTTCACTGGTAAAATTTTTATGCATGGCTTGTTCCTCATTATGGCTCTTTGTGGCTCTGAGCATTGTTGGTGTTTCACATCCCAATTCATACTTGAGATTGCCATGTTTTGCTATTTAAAATTAAAAAAATTAAGAAGGAGAAAACAGGATGAGTGAGTGAGTTTGCCGATATTTTGTCTTTTTGGTTTTGAGATGCTCTGATCACCTTTTCCGCATCCTGATGGGCAGCACGCAAACTATATCAAGGGAACAATTACCATCAGAGAGTAGTGCTGAGGAAGGACTAAACCTTAGAAAGGAATGACTCAGGCCTGCAAAATCCTGCACGGAGAAAACAAGCCAAACGCTGTGTAAACATGCTTTCTGTATTGTCCGTCATGCCGTGGTTACTCGGTGAGGGTTGACGCTGCTGTGGAAAGCAGGAGTTAGCGCACGCTGTTCTGTGCCTTGCCTGTCAGCGGCTGGAAAGCTGCGCGGAGCGTTCTGCCACGTGTTGAAATGCCGAGTTTTCCACTGTTTATGTAAGCTGTTCCCAATCTGTCTCATTTTTCTCACAAGTGGCATTTTGTGGAGAGTATCCCAACAATTTTATTTCTGAACATATAAGGGGAAAATATCTTTATTCTCCCCATTGTGGAGAAAATAGCCATTTTATGTCCACCCACACGAAGTAAAACTACTTTGGTGGATTTGAACTGAGCCTCCTGAGGACTTGCCTTTCAAGACAGACTGCTTCCCCCATAATCACAATTTGTAAGCTCCTCTTAGTAAGACCTGCTCAAGTTTTACTTCAGAAGAGCTTCTGGGCCCTTGAGTATCCAAGGTCTACTGACATCCACACACCAGATCTGCTGTGGGATTTGGAGGGAGTTTAGAGTGGCTGAAGAGACCATATTCCTTCCTGGAGCTAAACTGTGCATGCCATTTTCTGCAGGGTTTGATCTGCACTGTTAAGTGCTCTGTATTTTCTTTACCTTCCTATTTAAGGACTGTTAGATGGAATTATTTTTCAAATATAACTGCTCAGTCTCTGCTTTCCAGATGATGTATTACGGTGTTAAACTTCTGGTTTAAACATTGTTTATAATCTTAACCTCACACAGTTGCAGAGCCCAACTTCACCCCTGAGGAGTTCCTGTGGAGCAGGTGGCAGGACACTGGCAGGTTAATTTATGTAGTAAAGCCTCCAATTCTGTCGTTAATTCTGGTTTCCACTGTCTACTTCTGTGGCTAGAACCTAGACGTTGCCATCGGCATTCCACCATGAAAATATGGGATAAAAATCAAGACAAACTGTCATAAGTTAAAAAAACGTGGGGCTTTAATCTGAAAGTTAGTTTTCAGTTAATGGCAGGAGGAGGGTTGTTGTTTGACCTACTACAGTGGGAATGTAATTTCAATATGGGATTTTGTGGCTTTATTTGTTGTTAATTGCATAAACAACTAGAAGAAGGGATGGGGAGAGTAAAGTTAATTTGAGAAGAGGTAACTCTTCCGAGACAAATCTTAAATCTTGCTGAAACAGGGAGGTTAAAATACTACTCACCGAGCACTAAATTTAACTCTCCCAGTATTTCTTTCTTGTAGGCTGATTAGATTGTCTAGTCTCAAGGGAAGCAAGGTCTTTTTCCACACTGTGGTAATGCTTGGTATTCAATATCCAATTTAGGTTGTTTGTTTAATAATTCAATATTTGTGATGAATCTTGGTAAGTGAAATTTTTGCTTATACATCTGAGTTGTTGAAAAATGCCTTAATATCTGATCTTAAGAGTGTATATATACATTTATGTCTTATATTAGTTTTTTTTCAATAATACTGTGATTCCACAACACATCTCTGTTTGCAGTTTCATAATTATATTGCCAACGTTAATAAGACACCACAGGACAAATTTTAAATGACCAATATGGTGTCCAGTAAAATATTCTTAAGAGCTTTGATTTTGACAGAAAAAAATTACCGTAATGCATAGGAAAAGATAATGGCTATTCTTCAATCAGCTACTTCCTAGTCTCCTGTGACCTTTTAACTCCCAGGCTATCAGATAAGGTTTTCCAGTTAGCAGCTGCATTCCCTCTCAAGAGAAAGCCCTGATAAATTAATTTGAATCAGAATTTTTTCTTGACTTACCCAGGAGTCTCTTGAGGTGTCTTTATTGAAGGATGACCCTGAAAGACAGAATATAAGGGAAGTTTCAGGCAATATTTATTGGGGCAATGAAAAAAAGGGGTTTTTTTCTCAAACATGCATGTTGCGTGAATGAAACCTGCTTTTGGCACTTAGAGCTGCTTGTTTACATATTTGCCTTCTTTCTAATTTAAGTCCCTTTAATCTGGTTACTGGAAACTGCATGTGCTGAAACTGAAAGGCAAAATGTCATCTCACAGTGGAAAGCTGGATAGCAAATGGGCACAGGGCAGCTCAGGAGAGCAGCAGCGGGGCAGAGGGGTGTAGAAAAATAAACTGGTTGGACAACATAAACCTGGGGAGGTAGAACGCAGCTGAGAGAGGAACCAGAGAAAGGAGAAGTATCTCTAGATGATGTGGTTGTGAGAAAATGTCATGTGTACAGCCTTGGAAAGGGGTGAAATGTAGGAATTAGATCAAGGAGGAGGGAAACCATGAGTGGGATATCAGAGACATGAGAGCCGAGACAAGATGAAAGAAAATAGTAGAGACAACATCTTTGTCTCTGGTAGAAAATCTTGGACAAATTGTGCTTATTGCCCCTGATAACAATGCCTCATTTGGGCTCAAGGTTATTTCTTTGCTCAGAAGTAGCAGTTCACAAAGGGTTGCTTTCAATTAAATACTACAGGTTGTGGATTTTTTGGCAACTGTCTTTATTTAAACATAACTGCAGTCATGGAAGGGTGAAATGGTTGTGGAAGACAATACCTTGCAGGAGTCTCAGGACAGAAAGATGTCATGAGCAATGTGAAAGTACTGTGTTCATACAAGCTGACTTTAACTTGTGTTCATGGCTGCAGACCTGGTCAGAGTCGGCCTCTGATGCATTTCCACTTGTGACAGTATCTGCCGAGTGCTCTAATCCTCCCACTGCACCTGCTGTGCATTTCTGCACAGGACTCACTGCAGTTCTAACACTGGATTTGTGTGTGTATGTTACTGTGGGTGAAAACCTGGGCTTCCCTAATGTGTTCTTCGACTCTGTCGTACCAAAGTGAACATGTTGATCTGCTCCCAAACCGCTGGGGCCTCTTATGCTTCAAGGTTTTGAAAATTGCTCCCAGCTGTCTCTTAATCTTCTTCAGAGTGCAGATTTCCAGCCCTGAATATGCATGGTGGGAGTGCTGTAAAGCCCGTAGGTCTAAAGCTAACTGGATCCCTCATATGATCAGTGGAAAGAGGGAGTTTGCTCCAAAGGATGGGAAGTTCAGTGGCTACATCCAACTTGCTTTCTAGAAAGACTGATGGCTACCTAGGGAACCAAGGAGAGCAGCACATTATGGTAAATTATTATTTGTGAACACCCTGTGAAATCTAATCTTCCAAACACTGTCATTTACCAAGTCCCAATTTGCTTTCTGCCCATGTGGTTTCAGCAGCGTTAGTTGCGGTTGGCCGGTTTAGCAAACATTTTTTGTCATTATGTGTATTTGCTATTACATTCTTCCAAGTGTAAATCACTGAAAGTAAAATCATTAGGCGGTTGAATAGTAATAAAAGAATCTCAACCTGATGTTCTAGAGATACCTATACAGCCATTTATAAAAAGAATAAAATGAAGGAAAGAAGAAAGGACAATCAGAGGAAAAAATACATGTTTTTGCAAGTTTTTAAAGCTGCCATATGTTTTAATAGTTTTCTATTTCACCAAAAGAAATTAATTTTTCTTTCAGTTTGATGAATTTAATAAGTAGATGATACTATGCAGAATTTATACTTACAGCTTTTTTAACTGCAGCTGAGTAACTTCTCAAAGTATTTCTTGTTTAACAAAATGAAAGATGATAGTTTTAAAAAAAGATTTCTTTGGGATGCAGCAAGTTTTCTTATAGTTTTCAGACTTTAAGATATTCCATGAATAAACAATGTCATGCATCTTTTCTCATGGATTTTGTTCCTTCTGGTGAGTTTTTTAAACTGTGTGTTAAAGTGGAACATGTCATCCTTTTTCACTGTATTTTTTAAACAAAATTCTTTCACATGTGAATTCAGTGCCATTCATAAATGCTTGTAGTCCGTTATTAAAGAGATGATGTTAATAAAGGATTCTTAATGCATTTAGCAAGCATCTTAATTAATATCGATAAAACCTTTTAAAATCAGTATTTCCAGTTACCACTATTACCAATTTTACCATTTTATCAATTACCTTGGGAAGTAATGCATGATTCAGTTCCAGCTTGCTGGCTCTTTATCAGCCCTGCTCAAGGCTGCTGGCTGTCAGGGTCTGATGCCTCCCATGCCTGTACTTCGCCTTTACCTGTTGAATATGATTTTGATGACAAATGAAGTGAAAGTTCCTGTATGGAATAATACTTTTACACCATGGCAACAGTATAAAAACATTACTGCTCTTCCTGCACTCATTTTCTTTTACTGGCTAGAAAAGCAGTTCGTGACTGGGGACTTGGAGAGACTTGGGAAAGCAGAGAACTGAGCCTTGTTGGGGTTGTCTTTTTTTCCCCCCTTCACTAGATCTCTGGGCTCAGTGTAGGTCAAAAGTTCCAAGACAGAAATTATGCATAGATTAAAATTAACTAGTACAACTAGAATGCATAAAATCATAGAATGTTCTGAGTTGGAAGGGATCCACAAGGATCGTCAAAGTCCAGCTGCTGGCCCTGCAACAGGACAGCCCCAAGTATCACACAAACTCCCCCTACATAAATAAGCAAAACCCCCAAATAACCCAGCTTTGACATAAAGATACATAGAACTTTTTTCTCCTCAATAATAGCTCTACAGTTCTCTCTCGTAGCGGGTTAAATTGAGCCCACTGCGGGCATTGGGACATTTGTCTGTAGAAAGGTTTCCAAACACTTCCTTTGCTCTAAGGATAGACGCTGTTTGTAACAGCATAAAAGCTCCTGTGCTGCGGAGCCAAAGGCGTAGCTGGCAGCCTGGACTCCCAAAGGGCTGTCGGGGGCAGACCGGTGCTGGCCCAGTCCTAGGCGGGGCTGCCACAGCAGATCTGTGCCGGCATCCTTGGCCTGGCCCGGCTCCCGGCGGGCTCCTGGGCTGGGCTGGGCTGGGCTGCTCCCGGCGAGGGTGCTGGGGACAGAGACCCGTGGAAGCTGGCTGACAGCATGAATAACTGGCTGGAGGGGGAAGGTCAAAGCGCCTGATAACTGGGGCTTCTAGTACTTTCCAACAGTAACTGCAAGAGGTATTAATTTTGTCTGTCAAAACAGACTAAAGATGTACTTAGGAGCTGAAGATTATTCATTTAAATTATGAAAAGGCTGAAGTTACAGTGATGGATGTTTTGGGGGATGCAAAAGGGGACTAAGTTGTATTTAAATATGAATCCACTGTGGAGCTGTCATAACATCCCTTACCATAAAAAGTGGAATTGCTGAGCTGCAAGATTTGTTTTCTGAAACTATGCTTAGGACTTATCCGGTCTTCTGCTTCAACAGTATTTCTCAGATTAGGGAATTTAATCTTTTTAAGCCTGGCTGTTTAGTCAGTAGTGACCCTCGTGGCAGTTGTGGCATGAGAGCTTTCTGTGCAGCTCTGAGCTTTGGCTGTGTCCCACAGGAGCTTCGTAGGTTACGTGAAAGGGACTCAAACCTCCAAAAGGACATCCTCTAGAATTATTGATTTTGAAGAACAGGAAATGTAGGTTAAGTGCATTAATTGTTCTCAAGGATCCTTTGGGCCCACCAGTAGGTGAATTTGTCTTTATGAAGGGCTGTTTTGTGCACCAGGCACTATACACTTCACGTCTCAGCTTCAATGAAATGGCAGTGATAGAGTACAAGTTAATATCCTGTAAACGAACATGGACTGTTTCAATTCCACTTCAGCTTCTTTTTCTTCATTTTAAAGTGCTATCTTAGATGCCTTAAGCAGATACAATTTTTTATTCTTTTAAAGATTAATCTTTAACTAGTAATGGTTCCTTTTTAGCAGTTGTCTGATCCTGCCATGTGAGATGCAGTTTGTCTGGAGTCTTCTTTAGTTCGTTACAGTAAAGGGACCCATGCTGAAGGTGGGGGTATCCCCCACTAACACATACAACTGACTTTTGTGCTGTTTCTTGTAGGACCTGTTGCAGCTTTTATAAACATAGTTCTTTTAAAAAGCCTCGTAAAGGTGTACTTAAAATGTGAATTTAAAGTATAGCTACATTGGTGTATCTTCTGGGGGGGGGAAGAGACAGAGTTGTTGCAAATCTTATGTTATGGTCTTGCCTTTATGTGCTTTCTTGTGGTTGTTTCTTGGCTGGGTTTTTTTTCTGTGGTTTCAGGTTGGTTTTTTGTTTCTTTCTTTTGGTTTTTGTTTTGTTTTGTTTTTTTCATGTGTGTTTTTGTTTGCTTTTTATTTCTCCTCTGCTCCTCTCTTCTTCCTCTGTTTTATAACTGCTGATCTTGCAGAGGAAAACCAAATTTTGTTGTGTATGGAGCAGAAAAAAAAGCCATCAACTAGTAAGGAGTTACTGCTAATAGATCCATGCTTCTGGAATATTGTAGTTCTTTCCCCATTTTAGTCACTGCAGGTTTAATTAGTGCTTCAAAAGTCACAACCTTCAGGAATTTCAAAGTACTTCTCTGCAGCTTTCCCCATCTTCTAAGAAAAGAAAGTCTAGGAAAAACTTGGGAAAGGCTTTTATAAAATGTTGGGATGGGGATAAAACAATTGCGAGTTCGTCAGGATATATGCAGACATCTTATCTAAGTCTAGAACTTGTTTTGAACTTTGATTGAGATTTATCATCCTTTTAGATATGCTTGATCCCCTTACAGCCTTTAAAATGTTCAAGGCCAGGCATTTTTGAACAGAAGTGGTGAATAAGTGACTTGCATTTAACAAAAGTATGAGGCTTCTCCACCCTAGGAGTTCCTATCTCGACCTTGATTGAATAGTCCCTCCAGGTGAGCCGTGTGGACTCAGACAGCGGCTTGGTGTGTGTTTGCTCAGAGAGATACTGCAGCTCTTCACAAACGAAGGGACTTTTTAAAGACTTCATGGCTACAGACATCTTGGCACAAAAGGGGACTTTGTGAAAAGCACGTGTGTTACCTTGCAGCAAAGTGGCCTTTCTATAAGAGACACTACATGTTTCCCTAAGAACATGCATGGTTTGCCTGTTTGTAAGGTCTGTATAGTTCACCTTTCCGTGTTTCTGTCCATATTCCAGGATGCTTATGAATACTTCTGTGGTATTCTCTCTACCCTCTGGCTCCCCCCAGTCTCCATTATTAAAAGATGATGCATATAATTAGTTAAAAACTTGCCTTGGATTTAACAAGTTTCCTTTTTGGAGAAGGATTGCAGTTGTTGTGGTGAGACAAAATTTCTCTTTTCTGCAGTGCACATTACAAAATGCAGGGCTGGCTGACTTGTGAATTCAGCAAAAATAAAAGAACTTGTTACAATCTTTTTAGACTTTTAAATGCCACTATCTCTCCTACTACCTGTCCTTGATTTATGACAGTTCTGCTTGTGCAGGGATTGCAATGTGTTCTAGTAAGAGTCACCAGCCTGCTCCTACCTCTTCCTTGCACAGATCAGATGTCCGTGCAGTATTAGTAGAATGTAAACTAGCAGTTTAAATGAGATTATTGGGATTAGTCATCTGGATGGAGAAGATTTAAAATGGCCTTGATTGAGGTCCTTAGAATTGGGAAGTAGACAGCAAAGCCATTATGGACAAAGAGGAGAAATGAGAAATGGAAAATAGATACAATGTGAGAATTGATTTGTTTTATGTTTTGGGTATTTCAAAAGAAATAAAGGCATTATATTGCCTTTCATTGCTCTAATAAGCATGGAGGTTTTCTTGTGGCAAGAGGTAAGAGAAACATACCATGAAATAATTTCTTTTTAAACAGGGAGTTTCATAACAGTAAGAAATATTTTTGCTGTGGAAATGAAGTGAAGGAAATGTACTTTCTCTCTAAATATATCTGTATAGTGCCATGTGTGTCTTCTTGTGTGACTTGCTTAAGACACCTTTCATCTCACTATTTTTATATTACAGCAAAAAGACTTTTATATTGGGCCAAAAGACTGAGTAGGAAATACAGATTAAGACTCTGGATCTACACAAGTCCTGTGTAATCAGGGTGTTGAAATATTGAAGTAATAAACTCTCCCCCCAGCTTCACACCTTGGAAGTAGTCTGCACTGAGTTTTATTCTTGGCTTGTTGCTTGCTATTGCCACCTCCTCAGTCTGATAGCCATTGTCTAAGGAATATTGGAATTTGTCTTTATTTTTGTTCATTTCCTCTCCCTCATGTGCAATATCAAAGTGTTGTCACCCAGTTCTCTTCTGCTACCACGTGTAGCTTTTCTCCTTTGTTCTGGTGTAAGAAGTAAGGGGTTTTTTTTTGTTGTTGTTGTAATTTTCAGTAATTAAACTGATGAGAATTAAACTGGTGGGGAAACTGCATTTGATTACACAGGCAAGACAGAGGAGGTAAAACTCATCTAACTAGGTTCCTTTCCAGCCTTTAGGCTTTTAATAGCTAAGTTAATTTCCTAGAGGAGTATGGGCTGATTGAGGGAAAAACTATAATCATTAATTGCAGAAGATTTAATTTGTTTGAAGTATAAAGAAAAGACTGCCTGAGACTTTGGGGGAAGAAAAGAGCCGTGCTCCAGTGCAGTCCTATATTCCAGCCAGATCACTGTGGGTTTTGCTGCCTCTAACATGTTCTGGTAACATTTTGGGACTGTTGATGGGTTTTACAGATATTGGTAGACATGATATCAGCATTATGTGAGATAAATTAACAGGACATCTTTTCCTGCAAATAATGACCATAAACTTAGGCAGGGTGTTCAATGATGTGGGATTTGGACTGCAGTCTCCCTACCCGATGCTTCAGGGACAGCAGATCTTCTCTAGCTCCACTGAGCCATCTCTTTGTTAATGTGCATATAGAGTGTGTGATTGATGTGGCTGCTTTTCAAGAGAAAAGGGAATTTTCCATATTCACTAAAGTTTGGGGGGGGGTTTATTGTCATATACTTTATTTCCCGCTGATGATTAGAGCATGTGACTGGTGTTCTGGGGCCTCTCTCTATTAATTGCCACTAGAAAAGTAATTTTATATAGAGCTTTAAAAGATGATTCATCTTTTACTTTTCTGAACAGCAATAAAAACATACTTTACCTGCCTCACAGATGTGCTTGTGTATGGCATAAGATGCCTGTAATATCCTTTGACATTACTGGTCTCTGTGTTCGTATAAACAACATTTGTACTTTGCCTAATTTTGTCTTTGTTTTCTTAGTACATTTTTCAGAATTACTCAGCTGCCTCATGAATCACTCTAGCAGTATTAGAATAGTGAAATGAAGTGTTTGCTCTGCACAGATTAGATTATAGCATCCTTGTTTGTATTTCCTAGATGTGGAATAGACCACTGGGAGTTACATACTAATCCTGGATTCAAAAGGTCTGTGTGAAAGCTTGGAGCTTCTTATGATCTTTATTTTTCCTTGAGGTAAAGTATAGAAGGAAAACGAAGTCATTAAAATATCATCTCGTTGACAGCAAGGCGTTAGAAAGTGTCTCTAGATGGACTGCACATATTGCAGCATTTTGGAGAAAAATGATTCAACTTGGACCAGCATGGTTTTTGTACCAACATTCATCCCAGCAGGGTTTTTGAGCTACATGTGTTTGTCTCCCTTTTTGCCTTACAGAAAGATTGGTAAACCAAAAGCATAGAAGTCCTTATTTAAGCAGCACTTTAAAAATGCTCAGTAAGAGCACAAAGAAGGAGCAGGTACTTTGAAGTGATTAATCAGCTTTCCCCAGTTTATCGTTGGTTTATTTATCTGTAGAAATTGTTTGTAGGATTTTTCTTTCTTCTTCTCAGTCCTAAGCTCTGATTCAGGAGCCACAGTCCTTTTTATTTAAATTCTCAGTGAGAATATTTTGTAGACTATACAAAATAGCTTGTGATTGAGTTGTGGCCCAGGCAAAGGGGCAAATGTGTTCACTTATTTGTTTTACATGCTGACATTACTCTTGAATCATTGGGCAAACTGTGACTAGAAGCAATGAAAAAAAATAGCAGAAATAGCAAGTACGAGCAGTTCTTGCGGTTTTGGGTAGCGGTTATGGCTGAAAGGATTTGTGGTGGAAGTGCTTGTGGTGATGGTGGTAAATTAACCACAAGCATCTTTGCCACCAGAGGGTGAATTCTCATCGTCTGTCTTGGGTTCACAGAACACGGATGTCCCACATTGCCACTGGACAGCGCCTGCCTGTCATCATCGGCTGTGTAGGGAAATCAGTTTTCCACACGTGTTATCCATCCAAAAGTCTTGTCTCCTCTAAGACTATGGAAATATGTTGCCTATCTGGGAATAGCCCTACATGACAAGGTAGCATGAGTCCTGCTTGATACAGGCAACATTTCCATATCTAAATTGCCCAGTGGAATTAGCAGGAAGCAAGGACATGAAATTCTAAGGATGACCCACTGGTGCCTGTATGATGAAGTTACTGATTAGGTGTTGCAACTTGATGATTATTTCTTTGTCTGCACGGCATTATCAGCGTTGACAGTGCGACATCCTGCCCTCCTGTTGTGCTTCACAGAAAATGAAAGCTCCTTGTCCAGCATAACCTCAGTAAATTTTTCATCAAAGCCTTAATGCTGCTTCTGCCAGATATTACCTGCTCGAATGCACAACCTTATAACAACATTGCCTGTTTACTGCAAATTTTTGGATAATAGCTTTAATCTCCTTTATCATTAAGAAGTGCCTTTTAGTATTCAAGAGGGATCTTAAGACTATAACAGATTGACTCCTTGCTTTATTTCTCAGGCAGATATGGGGAGCCCCAGGAGCAGGTGATGGCCAAGGAACTGGGGTGCAGGGCACTGTTTGGTAGGGAAGTAGGCGCACAGCACGGCTCGATCTGATGGTTGTTGAGATAAATCACAAACTGTGAGCATCTGCAGCTAGGAAAGATTAGAAACTCTCCACAAGCTGACAGGAACAAAGAATTGTCCCACACAATCTAAAATCTGTCATTGCCAGGGATTTCATCTGGGCTCTTGGCTCTGTCACGCCTTTGAAAATATCTACAGGCCTTCCCATCGTTTTGATTATTTGTGATCTTCCTTTTCTTTAAAGTTCCTGAATAGAGTTTTTAAAGTTTTCAGAGAATGTGAAAATGGTAAGCTAACAGTATTTTTTTACCGTATTTTTTTCGAATTTAGTTTATGTTTCTCCATTTTAAGATGTGTCATGGACTGTACGTTCCAGGAGCAGTAAAATGGAGAGGATGATCGATCTGACTAAGCTGACTTACTTTTATCATAAAAGGGGCAATTTCTGATGTCTCTGATACAGTAAGTTGATGGCTATACTTTATTCTTACTGTCTTTTATGGTCTTCTCCAGATTTTTTTTAGGCTTTAACTTTTTGAAACAGACAGTTAAGATAAAGTATAGATAGTATACTTGACAGCAGGATATAGAAATATTTGGGACAATATTCTTAGGGGCAGTGTATGATGTCTAGTCCGTATTTTACCTTAATGCATTATTCCTGGTTAGACTGAAATACTGAGGTTTATTAAGTTCCACTTTCCCTTACAAAGGAATACATGACTGTTGTTACACAAATATTTAGCCCTATAGGAACACTTTGGGCCTATGTATAAAAACAACACCTCCCCCCCCCGACATTAAAATACATAACCAGATTCTCTGTTTTTTCTGTAATGTGGCTCCCACTGACCACAGTGGGAGCTGCTTCTAATTTCAGGCTATATAAAGAAAGGATCATTAGAGAGGTGATGCAACACGATCATATGCAGAGTATGTTACACTCACCCAGTTGGACACATTTTAAAGTCGACTTCAGTGCTTTGCAGGCTCTTCAGCTCCTACAAGTCTGCGCTAGTTGCTTGCAGGAGCTTGTAATTCATTGTCAAAATCTTCCTTGCAGGCTGCTCTTGCAAAAACAGTGCAATAACACCTTGCCTTCCTCTAACTTGGAGGCAGAATTGCAAGTGAAGTCTTGTCTGTGTAACTGAAAAAAACCAAACCAAAACACCAGGGCTGTTTTTGTTTTGTAGGACATCAGCTGTGCCTTTTTTCTCCTTGTTTTTAAACTGAATTGTTCATGAGTGTTAATAGCCTAAGAAAAAACAGCGGTGTGGACATGTGCTACTTTGACTTGAAAATACACCCGCTGAGGTCACCCTGCAGCTGGAGCCATGACTGCCCTTGCTTGGTTTGCCTGTGAGTAAAGCAGGAGCAGTGTGGGATGTGCCTGCACCACAGGGAAACTCTTCCTGCTGGTTACCTCATGGAAAAATGGCAGGACAAGGCCCCAGGTAGCTTCTTTTCAGCAGTGGTCTTTGATTTCATAACAAATTAGGGTTGGTTTTTTTTATTGTTTTGAAGCCTGAATGTTGAATATTAATGTTTCAGGACTGAAATACATTAGTTTTTCTTGTCTTTTAACTTTGTTTTCATTTTCAGAAGGTAACTTGCTTTATTACAGCTTTTTGCAACCTGACATTTTCCTTAGAGAAGTCTAATATTAGACAGTTATTTTGCAGCAAAATATTGAAATGAAACCTAGTGATTAGCTACACCACAAGTGCCATACCAAAGTTTTAAAAGTTAAAACCAGAAGAAAAAGCTTATAAGATAGAGGCAGACTTTGGTAGGTTCAGATCTGGCTGTAATTTTGAAAAGACAAAAGCACAGAAAGCTTGAAGAACTTCACTCTGATTTTCTTTTCCTGTTTTCCAGATAACATATTCTAGTTCCTTTGAGAAACTGGAAAGATGCATGAGTTACATAAATTTCACTAATTATTTTGGAATAATTACTACCAAAACTGTTTTTTTAATTGTGTTGGTAGAACCTTGGACCATGTCTCACTTTATTTTGCATAGGCTTTTAAATATTGATGATGATTCTACTTAAATGGATTAATTATATACTGCAGCTCTCTGATTCCCTTCAATGTTACATTTACAAACCGCACAAATGGCCTAAACTGTGTGATGAAGAATGGGCTCTAGTAGACCTGAATATTTTTGTCCTCATTATTCTGCGCTGAAAGAAGTTCCTGTTGCTTTACATTTCAGCTCAGCTAAATTGTTAAATATCTTTGTGATCTATAAGGCAACTTTTACGTGGCTGAGCAAACCACAAATTGATGCACAAAATGGATGAAATCTTAATTCATCTCTTTCCCTTCATCTGGTAGTGTGTGTGACAATTTATCACCCTGTGTTTTAGAATGAAATTATTCCTGGTTTGTGCTTTTCTGATGTTTGCCCAAATGAGAGGAAGGTGGAAAATGAGCATGGCTTCTGCAAAGGGGCTCACCCAAAACAGGGCCATGGATCCTTCTGTGCTGACCAGCCACTTTTAGCCTTTTCTGACTCCTTCCCTTCAAACTGCAGGTTCTGATTCAACAAGTCTGTAGTCTCTTCCCTCCCAAGGATGACATCAACCTCATCAAACAGGTTCTTCTAACTGTCCTTCTTGAGGCACTGGCAGGAAACCTTCTGCTTTTGCATCACTTTCTTTCTTTTGATTTGGAATAGATGGTCCTGTCTAGCTGAAATTAATATCACTGGGTGGGTATGAAGAGTATGAATTTCATTGGTAGGAAAGTGTGAACTGCTGGTTTTGCAAAAATTTCACCTGGAAGTGTTTTGTGGAATTGTGTTTGGGACCATTCTTAAGAACAAGTTCATTTGGGTTTGGGGATATTCTTCTAAGTTACATTTTTTGTTGTGGTTGTCTGACTTCCCCTCCAAGAAGCAATTTTGGTGGAGTCCTCAGGCTACTGCAAAGTTTAGGCTTCTTTTAAAGCTGGGGCCTAAACTTGAGTCCATATGGAAGTTTATACAGCAGCATTTAGGAAGTACTCTGGGCCAAACACCTTTTCTCATGGATTTTTCTCAGGATGTGTTAATCAACTTCAATTTCTGTTAATTTTCTTTCACCCTGCATTAAAGCAATTACTGCATTTTACTGTATGGTAAAAAACCCTGTCATTTTGCTCCCTCTGCTTTGAAGTTATGCCTCCGATTAGGCCAAGTTGAAAATGCCATTGTGATAGCTGTGTGCTCATTTCTGTCCCTTGCTGCTGACTGCTGCCTTGCCTGTGTTGGGTTTGGTGCATTTGGTGGGCTTTTTTTTACTCTTCATATCAGATTTCAGAGATGCTTTGCATATGACTGATTAAGCTTAATGGATGTAATATATAAATTTTAAAAATAACCTTCTTGCATAAATGCACTTCATGTATTGAGTTGGTAATGTATTAGAAGAAGAAAAATAACTGAGACCTTATGGCAGTTACTGTTTCCTTATTGAATTCAAAATGTTGTGAAGGCAATTTCCTTGACAGGATCAACTCCAGAGTACTTACTAGAATGCTGATTATTTTTTTCCCCTTAATCTATCTCTGACATACCCTTTACAAGCTTGAAATTAGAGACAATGACTACTTTATTTGCAAAGATAGCAAAACTTAGTTTAAAAAATCTGTTCTCTGTACAGAATTTGTGAGTGGGGAAGAGAATATCACAGGCTGTAACAAGTGAGCCACAAAGCCATTTTTTTATTGGTTCCAAATACAAAACCTGTGCTTCTAATTGCACAAAGCCTTCCATTAGGTGTTTTTTTTTTAATCTTTAAAATGGGACTAACTTGTACTGTGCAGTTTCAGTATCTGAAAAAAAGGTAAGGTGTGGAAAACTCAATCCCTTCTATAGTATCCCACATCATCTGTTTCGCTAAAACAAAGGTGATGGAAAGTTCATGAGCTGAATTGTTCGGTCGTGCTTCTAGAGATCTTGGCTTTTTAGAAAGAGAGCTTGAAGCTGGTACACTCTACTAAGAATAAAATGAGGCTGGGTAGATGTTTGCTTCTATTTACAGAAGGGTTTTATGGGCAGAAGAGGAGATTTTTTAGTACATGAAGCTGAAGTCTTTTGAGTGTGTATTGAGGATATGATGTGCTTTTGATTACATGTTGAAAGTAAGCAAACTTGGAGAGGAGCAACTTGTTTGTAGAAATCTTCTGTAAATTGTTCCATCCATATTCTGGAGCTGTTCCTGGGGTACAGTTACATAAGTGGTTAAAGTCAATCTTATTTTGTAGGCCTAGTGGTTTTCTAATTTCCAGTAGACTTAGCTTTGCATCACTAGCCACTGACATAACTTTGCCGATCTGGCCCAGTCTGTTGTTCTAATGTAATTTTACCTCTCCTGATTGCTGTGGCTTTGTATGCAGGAAAGCATTTTAGATAGACTGGTGACTGTGTTTTATTTACTATACCTGCTGCAAAATGACTTCATGATCTTTAAGCCTAAAGCTTTTTACTTTAAGGCACCCAAACACATCTCATGATAAAATTTTTGGATGTACAAGTTACAGTTGTTATCTCACTCCTTTTTGTTCTCTCTGGTTTCTTGAGAGAAGATGAAACAAAATGCAGTGACAGGTAAGGCTGTCTCACAAAACACGTAGAAGAAATGTTGCTTCCCATTCCATAAATTACTGTTACTCTGCTCACCAGCTGCCTCTTATGATGTTTTATTGATGAATAAAAATGGTGTCTGAGGCAATAGAATGTCTTGCATCTTACAATACTGCCAGTTATAAAGATGTCTCCTTGAATAAATTTCACAATTAGAAAGTATTGACAAAAATATTCAATCTTTTTTACATCAAAATAAGCTCAAACATCTGCTGCCAAAGTCAGACAATATCAACTAATCTTTTTAAAGTATATTTTTATTATACTGACAGATGCATGGCTGCATGACATAGATGTCAATTTAAGTTACTAGTGCCATTAATACTTGACGAAGACATGCTCCCAGAAGAATTTATGTTCTTAAATTGTTGTCAGATGAGTATATGCCAACAGAAAGTAACTAGAGTTATTCAGCTATGTTGTTAACAAAGCTAAAAGTGTGTTATCTCCAGAGACATCGCAAAAATTGCTATTCACATCTTTCCTGTTCTCCAAATTCCTCAGAATTGACAGCAGAAAAAATAATTCTGTGCCTGCAAATGCCTGTTTAACCAGCCTATACATACATCCCTTTTTGTATGTTCTGGCTAGCAGCGCAGGAAGATTTTCAGTTTCATTTGAGGTGAACTTCTTCAGCATTCAGTTGCTTTCCTCAAAATTTCAAATAACCTTACAGTTTGGCAAGAATGTTGATGTAAAGAGAACAGTGAGGAAAATATTAATACCACACCAGAGTTTCTGGTCTGCTTATTCAGTCAAAAGAGTGTTGGAAAGCGATACAACATAACTCATTGAGGAGGCGGAGATTTAAAACATTCATGTCCAGTTCTTACTTGTCAAATGTGCTGGTACATTTGTTATTGAAATTTGTGCATTTTACATGTAACATGTACATGTTACATTTTAGTAACCTGAGCTTTCATTGTGGGTATTCCATAATGAGCAACTAAGCGTACTTTAAATTCTTTCCTTCCAGGTATTTTCCTTTTTCTTTTCTTTCCTTTTTCCTTCCTTTTTCCTTCCTTTTTCTTTCCTTTTTTTCCTTTTTTTCNTGAAAAGAATTTTGTTTCTTAAAGCAAGAGTTGAATTCTTGGGGTACAGCAGACCGGTGTTCACTGGGTTTCTTTAGTAGGGCTGTCCTGGTGCTGTTTAAAAGCATATATATATAGTCCATTTGTGTTTTAAGACATTTGAAATACTGAATTTTCTGGCTGAATCTGGGGCCATAAACATCTCATTAAGGGCTAAATCATTATCCTCAGTGATTAGATACTGTTCTTTCACTGAAGTGATTTTTTTAGAGCGGATTTTTTTTTTAGAGATGAGCCTGAACTTTGTAGAAACACCTTTTCTGCTAATTGTTCTAATGTCCCTATTAAAAAGAAACCCAGAGCTAAAGGGCTGAAAGCCATCTTATCACTTCTAGATGTATTTCTGTGCACTGTACTGAGACAGACTGTGAGGATGAGATCTGTCTTTCAAAATGCAGCATTCAAGTCTCCTTTTAAAATAGTGGTGATGCACAGCATCTCAAGTGCTGTAATTTGTGTAATCGTGAAGCCACTATTTAAAGGACACCACAGGAGCTGGAACTGGTCCCCAGATGTGGTGCTTTTCCTTTCCTTTCCTTTCCTTTCCTTTCCTTTCCTTTCCTTTCCTTTCCTTTCCTTTCCTNCCCTCCCCTCTTCTCGTTGAAGCCTGTGTTACTGGTGTAGGCAAAAATATTTAGAATTAGATGAAGTCTCACCTCTGGTGTCTCTTGAGGGCCATTGCCAGTGATGTTTTGGATGGGGGTCTATCAATGTGTGTTGTATTTCAGTCTGGCACGGCAGTCTGTATTCTGCTGGCTGCCTGACCACTCTGTGTATATTAAAATAATATTTCAAGTTTGTATTGTGAGTAGATTTTCAGAGTTAATGCCCAGGAATCTATTGTGGGTGGTAGTTTTTAAGGAGGCAGTTTCAGAGAGGTTGGGCAGGTCAGTTTGAAAGGCTGATATGGGGAATGAAATGAGGTGCAAGATGCCTTTACCTCACGTTTCTTTGGAGCCCCTCTTATTCTTGTTTGCTTTCTTTAATTGTTCTTTGCCTTGGTAACTTGGTAGCAGTTGAGTCTTCCTGTTTCCTCCCTCCCCAAGTCTCCTATGACTTGAGAATCTTGTGCAGCTCTGGGAAAGAGAAATAAGGACAAGGGGTTAGTCACGATGGATTTACAATCTGCAGTTATAAAATCATAGAATCATAGAGTGGTTTGGCTTGGAAGGGACCTTAAAGATCATCCCATTCCAGCTGTCCTGCCATGGGCAGGGACACCTTTCACTAGATCAGGTTGCTCAGAGCCCCATCCAGCCCAGCCTGGAGCACTGCCAGGGATGGGACCGCCGCAGCTTCTCCGGGCACATGGTCTGAGGTGTTCTGCCTAAGGCTGGGCATGCCCTGCGTGAGAGGAGTTGCAGTGCTGTAACCTGCGGGGCAATTCGGACTGTGTCAAGTTTGGAGGTTGAAAAGTTCCTGCGATCTTCTGCTGGTTGTTCATACAGCTACCCATAGTTGAACCTCTACAGCAGGAGCAGCTTCCAAAGTGTTTTCCAAGACTTGCTGGTTTGGGAGCACTAATGGACAGCAGCTGCAGATAAACACAGAGGGACTGAGAAGAGAGGCCGTGCTTGCTCCAACATAATATGATGTGATTGCAGCCATGGGGCTGTGCTGACCTCTGGGTGGGAGACTATTCATTAGGTGCTAAGTGACAAGTTACTTCTGTAGTGGTAAGACTTTCCCAAATATGGAAAGAGACGTGTGTTTTATTGAACCTTTCAGGGGGAGTCTGAAAAATCTGAAAATAAAAGTTCCTGCTTTTTGACACATCATCTTTCTAGAAAAGAAACTAAATATAAATCAGTCTTGTTCTTTCCTGGAAGCATAGGAAAATGGTTTGATTTTCCTTCTATTATGCAAGCAAAATTAAAAAAAAAAAAAGAGTGCCCGTGGATTATTACTGCATTTTCAATAGGTTTAGTAGATGCATTGCAGCCAAAAATACATTTGAACTGTTTTTGCTGTTTCTATAGAGAAGTGTGTGGTGCTGACTTACATTATATGTTATTAAGAAGTTTTTGGAAAGTATTGGAAAGATGAACATTGTCAGGAAAACTTAATGAGAGAAACATAATTCTCTGCGAAGCCATTGAATGATAGTTTGCAGTGGGGATGTTGGCTGGGTATCCAAAGAAACTTTTTTAGCAGTGGAAACTTTGGTAACAGGTTTTAGCTGTGTGTCTCAAGTCTCTCAAACATAATAACTGAAATCCTAGAATGTGACTCATGAAAGGATTAGAATAGTTTAATTGTAGGTGTATTCTACAGTGCCAAAAAAATAAGCTGGAATAGCAGACTCGTGGCAGTAGATGACACTTTGTTCCTTTTAGTTCCTTCTGATAAGAACTCTGCTGATTTCTATAGCAGATAAGTACTTTTTACTGCAGGGAAAGTGATGTTACCTGTTACAGGAGGTCTTCAGGAGCAGCTGTAAAAATATGGGAGGCTGGTTTTGATTTGTTTCTTGGTTTAATAATGAATTTCAGTAAGGGCAAGAATAGGTAAATATAGCAAGATTGACATTCTTTGCAACATGTCTGCACACATTATTTATTAAAATCATTATATCTTTGTCAAAGGCAATATGTACATGTCAGTATTTGTTCCCTGCTGGCACCTTAGAGAGGATAGCCAAGAGATGTTCATCACATATAGATAATTGTGTTGTTGTTTCGAAAGTTTTCCATTTTGTGCCTGTTGCTCCAACCTTTCTGTGTCTCCAAACAAACACTTCTTTGAAAATGGCTCCAAATTACTTTGTTTCAGAAAAAAGGATTTTTTGCCCCGTTTTCCTTCATCTTATGTACCAGGGTACTAGAACCAGACTTGGATGAGAAAAATGCACAAGATAATCTCTCTAGGTCTTGGTTTTGATGATTCGTTAGTGACTGTGGGACAACTAATTCTAGGATGAGTAACTTCGTTAATTAGTTTGCTTTGATTTGATATGGTCAGCTATGCTGGATGTAAAGCTGCATATTTTTTTCTTTAAAGAAAATTTCATTTTGAGTAATGTTGAGGTACTTTTAAAAATCACTGATCTTGGTACTTTGATGGAAAATCTGGCTTTCTGATGAAGGCAGTTTTACTGTAGTGTCAGGGAATGCTGGCTGCAAATGTTTGAGCTGAAAATGGATATTAAGTCAAAGGTGTTTGTAGAATATGCGATGAAGAAGAAAACAAAGATAATTGTCAATTTTATATAAAAGTCTGAAGAAAATGATGAAAAAAACCCAACAGCAGGGAATTTGCTGTTTACAGACTTCTATTGAGGAAGCAGAGGAAAACCATGTAAACAATAGCATATAGAAAATATCTAATTTATTCTGTGCATCTTGCTATATACCCTTATCCTGGAGCAGGGCATGGTTTGAGGTATCTGTTCTTTAGTCATCAGGAAACAATAAGAAATACCTGTGTCTCTCCTTTGTGCTCTTTGTTTTATCTATATTCTGATACAACAAGGGTTTCTTTCCCGCACATCTGAAGGAGAGGTTTAGAAGCTTAGGCATTCCTTCTGTTTCTGCCTAGGCAGTGAAAGGAAAATATTTGGCGCGACTCCAATTGTGCTAGCTTAATTTGAGGGACCATCTTGTATCACCATTCTCTGAAAATTGGTTTCCATAAGTGATTTATCACATTCTGGCCTGGGTAGCTGGATGGTTACAGTGCTGAGTCAATTAAGCCTGCTTAGGGAAATCCCAGCTCAATGGCACAAACCCTTTTACATCAACGGGGCCAGGATTTCTCATCGTCATCCCCAAAGGTCCCATGGCATAGAAAACAAGGAGAGAGAATCAGAAGTTGCATCAAAGTCAAGTTTCTCTGCAATGACAATTTTAAGTTAATTTGGTAAGCACAAAGGTATAGGTTTATAGAATTATAAATGCAAGATTGTAATTTTATAACCTATTCAATGCATTAGCTTTAGTAATTGTATTACTGTTTTATTTATTAGCTTGCATTTTCAAAGATATTGCAAAGGTAAAGATTGTGATTGCAATTTACAGTAAGTGTTTTTGCATTAAATGTTTTTGGGTAAGGGAAGAGTAGCAAAGTTACTGAAACAGTGGAAAATCTCTTGTGAAACGTCTTCTGTTTTGGTTCCATGTATATTTAGGAAGCTCAATGCTCACAATTCCCTTTTTGTTTTTCTTGCAGCTAATTCCAGCCTTCTTGGAGGTGGAGGAGGTGAGTCTTTGCTTAATGCTTAATTCATTCTTAAATAAACATGAAGGATATGCTGGACCAATGCAGAGGTTAGTTGGTTTTAAAAGAATATGTGATAAATTCAAAAGTTGGAAATACAAATTTATTAGATGGGAAAATTCAGCAAAGTCGATAATCTTTCATATCATCAAGAGGAAAGGTTTGTGACTGCTGCTGAACTCGGTTTCAACTCTGGGTCAGAGTAGGGGCTGACATGTAAATGAAGCTGACTGAAACATAAAGGAACTGAACTGCCTTATGCTGTGTTGTGTTTTTAAGTATTTAGGCTTTTTAATTGACACTGGGGAATCTCAAATGTATGACTAATAAACAATCTTAAAAGAGATGTTGAAATATTAAAATACAGTAAAAAGTAATTTTAGTAAGTGAGTCGGGCTTTATCTTTGTACATTTAAAAAAAAAAAAAATATGGTTTAAACTTGGTTGCTTACCTTATTCTGTTTGCCAGAATAGTCAAGTAGATTTCAATACAAATCTTAGGTCAGAGATGCTACTAACATGTCTACCGGTAAGGCAGGGATGCTCAAGTACATATCATTGTATTGCTTCCAAGTACATGGATGCTGGTTTATTTTAGTATATAGTGATGCTGTTTTACCTTTGGTGTTGCTGTAGTACCGTGGCCGTAAAATCTACATGAATAGTAACAATTCAGGAAAGATGAACCCATAAAGAGCTTGATCTCAGTTTGCAGTGACTTCCCCTGCCACCCAGAGGGAAGTAAAAGAGCTCGGTTCTGGAAATTTCACAGCGCAGGAGTGGTACAGGCAACAACTAATCTTCCTTCCTGGCGGGAGTTAAAAGAACTCGATGATCAGAGCTTACATATGTAAGGGTAAAGGAAAGGGCTCTGTAAAAAGACAGGAGATCTCTGTTGCTTGTGAGGCTGCAGGATAAGTTGACAAAGCTTTTGTTTTAACTGAACAAGCAGCTCTTATTTTGGCCTGTGAAAATGTGCTTGACAACTAAATAAAATCATCTAAATAAAACCCTTCATGTTTCTCAGCTGTTTGTCTGGACATTAAAGTACAGGGCAGCCTTACCTGTTAATCCTGTTGGATTAATCTGTTTCTTTTGATTTGAGTTAGTTGTTTGCAGTATACCAAATTTTTCTTTGTTTAAAAGATAATCCGGTGGGTGGTAATCCTTTGCTAGCTGTTCCTGTTCTGCAGAGCTGTTCCTGTACCTCCTCTCCAGCACTTGCTCCCAGCTGGTAGCATAAAAAAAAAAAAAAAAA
>VXAD01013340.1:73858-167808 GCA_013399195.1 Dicrurus megarhynchus
AAAAAAAAAAAAAAAAAAATCAATGCCAATGTTCAAATTCCAATCAGGTTCCCAGAGCACTGCTGCTGCTGAAAGGATTTGGCTATTAACTTTCTGTGTTATTTATTCAGCTGTACTGTACTTCAGAAGTTGATGTCTGTTCAGTGTGGCCCTTGATAACGTGGCTCTCCCTCTGCAGCAGATGGGATGAGCCTGTGCTTTGGGTCAAGTTGGGATTTTGTCTGTATTTTATGTGTTAAAAGTGGCAATTAAAAATATGTTCTCTCCCCTCACGGCAGGCTGAGGTGATGGCAGCCCAAGGGACTGGTGCTGCTGCCCCTTCTCTTCTTCTTCCCCTCCCTCCCTCCTTTCCTTCCTTCTTCCCTCACTCCCTCCTCCTGACCTAACATCCTTTTGCTGTTTTAAAAATCAGTGTCTTCAGGGCTGTGGGGAAGCTGCTGTGGCAGGTCGAGTTTGGGCATGCAGTGGGTTCTTCCAGGCACGGGCTGCTGCAGCCCCCATGGCCAGAACCCCAATCCCACATCCTTTAATCTCTGGTGGAAGGACAGCAATGTACCCTCTTGCTTGTGGTACAGGTAAAATACCAAATCCGACAGTTTTATGGCTTAGAGGGTGACTGCTCATGGCTAAGGGGCTGCATTTGTGGAGGTGCCATCAGCTGCCCATGGGTAGGGCAGCTGGTGTCCTCAGAGCACACTCGCTTGGGGTTTCCAAGTTTTCTGAAGAAAAATCCTGAGAATTTCATTGCCAATGAAACGCTCTACGTTTTGGGCAAGCACCAGGGGTGCATGTTTTGGAGAAGGGAAAGGTGTGTGGGGTCTGCAGGCTGGAACCTGCTCAGGGGTACACAAGATGGAGGCAGCCCTGGCCACCACCCGCCTGCCACAGGCAGATGGAGCCTGTGGCCCCTGGCTTTTGGAAAAACAGCTTGTTACTCACCACAGGCATTTCTCTGTAGAAGGAATTTTTTCATTCCCAGTGGAATAGTTATGGATTTTAAATTCTGGGTGTATTTTTTATTTTATCCAGAAGGAAGTGACAGTAGCACTCTGCGTGAAATACTGATAGTGAATTATTAAAACTTTATTATATACGTAAACACCAAAGCCTTCTTTTGATTGCAAATGCTGAATATTTATGATATTGCATGATACCAGTGTAGTTTCTCCGATAATGGGATTAAGATCTTGGTAGTGCTCGTTAATTTAATCTCTCTGTCACTGCTGGAGATATGAATACAGGTCTTAGTTTTACAGAAAATGAATACTGGAAATTTCTGCTTGTCCAAGCTCATGCAACAGGTGTTGTGATTTTGAGCTTCTTTTGAGCTGTTCTGTGTTTGAAATCTTTTCAGAATTAAACACAAATTAATTGGAAATAGTTATTTGCACATCCTGATCTAATGTTTGCAATTACTTTTCTCTGGGTGTTCAAACTGTTTTCTGGAAGAGACCTGCTAAGAAACCCAGTGGACAACATTGTGGGTGAACATCGTGCACTTGCTTTCAATTTCAGGGGCTGGTGGTTTTGGGTGGCTGCTTATCATCCCTGCGTCACCCCAGAGCCACATCAGGGCATCCCTGTACTTTGATTTCCCAGAGCCAGAGTAATGGTTTGTTCTTGCATTCCCCATTTAAATGCCATCTGTTCATTTTCATGACCATTTGGAATGAAGAGATAAAAGCACAAAAGATACCAGAAACAATTTTTCACAGAACTGTTTAATCATAAAATCAAGAAACCCACAATGGATCCTTTAGTTAAATATAGATGTTGAAGGTTTCTTTCTGCTTTTCAAATAACTCTGAAGTTTCCAGGATTTTATTATGAGTTTGGTGAGTGAGCCTTTTTTCTTTTTCATTCTTTACTGTTTTTAATAATTGATTTTTAATTAGGAGGCATATTTCACTTTCAGGTCTAGATTTATCATGCATTCAGCATCTGACTGCTAATAACTTGCATGGAGCATTATGACTTATTTGTGCATTATGTATTATTCGTCCCATTATGTTCAACAGTGCAAAGGTGAAAAGTTTTAAGAAAATTACCTGCATTTGGAGGAAGTGAAGAAAAACACTTAGTATTTTGAGAAAAAGTAAGCTCTTTTAAAAATGTGTCATGAAATTTTGACTTCAGAAATCGAAGTGTTCTATTTTGCATGGCAATCTTTTTCCTTTGCCCTCTTTTACATTTATGTCAAGGAGTGAAAGCATGTGATTTTATGTACTTTGTTCAAGCAAAGTGAGCAAGAGCTGAGGTTTGTCTTCTCTTATGGCTTTGGGTAGTCTGTGGGGGTTTTTTGGGTATTGTGCCCCACTGTTCCCACCTAGTATTCAGTTATTTTCCTCATGATTAATTTTTCCGGTACTTGATTTGCTGACTGTAATCATGTTCTTGTTGCATGCTGATTTCTGCATTGGCTTGATTTCTTTGACCTTAAATTGATGGTATTTTTAATTTTGGATTTTTTTCCCCCATAAGATTTTGTTGCCTATGCTAGAATTTGGGAAGGAGACATCACCTTTTTGTGTGTCCTTTTACGAGCATCGTTTCTTTCAGCTCTGTACTTAAAACTGGTAATTTTGTCTTTACAAACTCGGTGAGAGGGCAGGTTACTCTTGGAAGCATTGTTTGGACCCAGTTGAAGTTGGTTGCCCCAGATGATCTGTCTGCTTTTCTGTTTCTCTCCATGTCTCTCTTTTTTTTGGCCAGTGTAACTGTTTTTTTTTCTAGGGCTTTTGCAAGCATGGAAAAAAATTAATTCCCGTATAGCCATAAGTATTTTAGCATATCTTAAATGTAGACCAGACCTACCTGTCCACCCTGCCAAGATACGGTTTGAAGGCACAGTTTTAAGTAATTCTTATGGCATGGGGAACTTGTGTTCATGGTCACAGCAGGGAGCTGGGTCTCTCTGTATTTTATTGCAGAGACTCCATTTTGAATGTGGGATTTTCTGCTTTTATATCTACGTTACGTTGTAATAGTAACAAAAAAAAGTGTTGTCTCCCGAAAGAAATTACCACAGAGTGACTTTTATCCTGCAGTTGTGTCCCTTCAAATGTCTCAACTGCTGTTTGCAAGCCACCCTGTCTATTTGTCAATTAATTGTGAGCTAATGAGCTAAAAAGTCCAGTGGTTATCCAGTCAGTAGTGTCAGGGAGGAACAGCTGACACAAATATCTTACATCACTCCCCTTAGCCAGGGATAAAGTTTTTATTCTCACGGCTATGTGTTAGGTACATTACTCGCCATGTCCAGCCATCTTTTAATAGTTAAATCTCTAGCAAAAAAAAAAAAAAAAGAAAAGAGGTTTTGCACTGTCTTAATAGCAACTTGACATCAATTTACCAAATGAATATTAATGACGCCGAGAAGTGAAAGTTGTACAAGAGAAAATTGGAGGCAGGAATGAGACAAGTTGCAGAGCACCCTGTAGCAATATAACAGCAGCAGACTTTAAATACCAGACTTGCCCTGCTCTCACCCATTCAAAATGTGTAACAGGAAGAAGACAAGCCTGTTTTATCCCAAACCAGGACTAGATGCTCTCTGTTTTGGATTTCACAGGGCTTGGGTTTGATATTTACGTAGTTCAAATGCAAGTAAAGCAGGGGTTTAAATCCAAAGTTCAAATTTGTGCATGACGTGCGCATAACATGAAATGCATCCCATGAGAGGGAGAAGAAAGAGTTTGGGAAAGGAGCACTGACAGGGTTCTTTCATCAAGAAAATAAGCGTTATTATTTTGTATTTTTTTATGTCAGTCTGTTGGCATGTTCTTGTATCATGTCAAATGCATTTGTCAGATTGGGGTGTGCTCACAACAAATGGCTCCATGGAATAAATGTGCTTCATCTGGGATTTCAGCTATCTTCAAAAGCTTTCATTTGCTTTGTACAGTGCATCGTCATAGCCTAGGTATTTAGATAATGGTTATAAAGGTACAAAGATTTTCCTAGTGAATAATGACCATGGGAAGAACTGATAATTTAAGGCGAATGGCCATTTGCCTTTGTTGCTAATTAATCCCTTTTTGCTAGAAGATTGCTGCTGCCATTCTGTAGGGTTGTTAAAGTGGTTTATCTCCTTTTGCTATTTGCATGCTGTTCTTTTTCATCTCTGTAAATAGAGTGGGTTTGAGAGGGCTGTATCCACAAGTTCCCCCACCGTGACAGTGCATCAGCCAATTAAAATGTTAATATTTATGTATTTTTTTCTGCACAGCTGTAATAGTTCCATTGGTAGGGCAGTAGCTCAGGGTAGACTGTAACCCTTTCAAGGTGTTTGGTTCAGCCCAAAATCTTGTTATTCATGAGCTTTTTTTTGTATCAGATCAAAGCAAATAGATTTCTCAGTAATTTAACATCTTTTATAGCATTTATTCAAACTTCCTATGCAAGCAAAGTCTTTCTTTACAGGTCAGTTATTCTTGAAATCAATCTTTCTTTCTTTCTTTCTTTCTTTCTTTCTTTCTTTCTTTCTTTTTCTTTCATCTGTGTATGTATGTTTGGTTTTGCTTTCTGGTATTGCAGTGGAGTTTTAGTTCAGCTTTAAACAAAAATTAGTGGGTTTTCTCATTTCGTAATGCATCTAGAGATATAATGATGAAAGCTCTGTAAATAAATAAGCACAGTTTATTTCAAAGGACCCTTAACATAAACTGCTGTGGCTGTATTTAAAATGTGTGCTCTACTCTAGTTTCTTTTTTGTTTTTGTTAAAATATGATATATATCTTGCTCTTTGTCTAAATAGGGTGGCAGCTTCCTTTCTCCAGTCTTTTTATACAATCTTATGGGTAATAATCATAAACAGGAAATCTCTGGTTTGATTTTAAGTATTTCTCAGTTGTTGCCTAATTGTATCCTGCTAATTACTCTTTCCGAGCAGTTAGTTAAAAATAAATAAATTATGTTTTGCTATTTACAGGAACTGATACAGCTATGCGATCAGTTTGGGTTTTTCTGATTTTTTTTTTTAAATGCATGTTCAGCCTGTTATTCTTTAAAGGGGTGCTCCTGTTCCAGCTGGTGGTACAGAAACATGACTGTCTGTTTCGTTCATGAAAATAATCTAAGATTTAGTCCATCCAGTCATACTCACTGCTGTCCTCAGCCTTTTAATGTTGCTACTGTGTTGCCTTAATTGGGCATTAGGAAGTGATGTTTTATTTTTCACTTATCGGTTACTGAGTGCTGAGTCCACAACACTCTGAACTCCCACTTGATTGTGAGGTCTCTTTCTGTCTCAGGTAGACCATTGCACTGACTCTCCTAATTTTGTTTAATTTCATTATGGGGTAATTACAGTGTTATGTACTCACAAGTAAAGCATGAACGTACACACTTTCTGCTCTCTGTCTACACATGACTTTCATATATATATGTATATATATGCACGTCACTATATGTGTTTTTGACTTGATCTTGCAGCCTCTTCAGAAAGTCAGATTTAGCATGTGCGTACATAAATAAGTGCATAAAAATAGGGCATTAATTTTCTTAGACTGGGACCTTTAGTTCATGGTCACTGAAAATTTGAGGCACTCTTGATGAAAATCCAAGGTGAAAAGGCAGGTGTTTATGTAAGGAATGGATTTCTTTCCTTTTTCCTTTATTGTTTCCTATTGTGGGACAGAGCTGCAAATCTGGGAGAGAGATCACGAACCTTCCCTAAATGCCAGATATCACATGATGTATGAGGCAATTCACAGTCCATTTGTTACATCAATGACACGTGCTCTAAAAACGTTAAACACTTTTCCCCCACACAGACAAATGCATGTATGTCTCACATGTGTCTTGCATGCAGAAAACACAATTTTTTCATGTAACAAGGTGCTGCTCAGTCATCTTAGGAACCTTCTGCTGAGGCTCTCCTCCCGTAGTTGAAGATGAGGGGCACAGTTGCCAATGGAAA
Source organism: Dicrurus megarhynchus (assembly GCA_013399195.1). NCBI lineage: Eukaryota > Metazoa > Chordata > Aves > Passeriformes > Dicruridae > Dicrurus > Dicrurus megarhynchus. The sequence goes on from VXAD01013340.1 coordinate 79,780, forward strand.
ACAGGGGCTGGGAGTGCAGGAAGTGACGCACATCACGTTGCAGTGAGAATAGAGTTGAGCATTTAAGTGTATATATGTGCCAGTCTACGGAAGATGGTTTTTAAAATGAAGCATTTGGTTAGTTTCCTTGAAAAAAATCTGCAAACTGGGACATCTGTCAAAGTTGTTCAGTTTCATGCCGAACAATCTCGACCATGTCCCTTTTGCTGAGGTAAGAATGAAGTGAACACGGCAGGAAAGACATGTTTTGTTAGGCTCAAATAGGGGGTGGTGATGTTTTTAAATCTGTTATTCAGAGGTAAGATCTACAGCCATTTTCCTGGTCCTGAGGAGAACCAGCAAAGGAGGTCTTGTAGGAGGACCAGGCTACAATAGGAGGAAAATGCAAAATGCAATTTAAAACATTTAAAATTGTTTTAACTGTTTTTACAGGGGGTATTAAAAGAAATAGAAGTGAAATAAAGGAGTGATGGAGGTACTTGACTTGTAGACATAGAGGCGCTTTTGAATATCAACCTGTTCACTGAAGCTTTCATGCTGGTATGCCTAAATACAAAACAAAGTCCTTAATCAGTAGAATGTTCCCTAAAAGTGTCTCTAAGCCCCAAGCTCATTAATTTCTACATCAAATGTGTATACAGGTGTGAGCATGAAGGCATAGAAAAATGGCACCAGCTGTTTGTTGAGTCTTCTTGGTTATTCTTTTAAAATGTGCACATGTCCAATAAAATGAGAATATGGACATTACATAACACTCACACCTCCCAGAAGGAGGGAGAAGATCGCTGTACCGCTGTCTGCTGATGTACTGACCCCAAAGGTCAGAGATTGGAGATTGTCATTGTCCTTAATTCCCCACCTCCTGTTATGAAAAGAATTTACAATAGTTTCTTCTTTCTGTTTCTAATGAAAGCAATTACTTCTTAGTCACTATATTTTCAAAGACAATTTTGAATAAAACGCAGGATTAAACTACAGAGCCAAGGAAAACCCAAGTATTGAAATTACAGATATTACAGAAAGAATTTTCAACTCTCCTCTTGCTGCATAGAATGAAGGAATATGAAATCAGGTCTGCATTCACCTCTCACCTTCTATTTCAAATTTTCTGCTCTTTCCACAGAGCTTCGCTACTCATTTATGAATCACTGTTTCCTGATCACATTTTTCCAAAGTTCTTTCTTCTAAGCAAAGCGCTTACAGATTATAACATGCAGCTTTTCAAAAGCCAAGAAAATCTCCAGCAGGGTAGATGGCAAGATAGTTGAGTCTTGGAAAGATTTGTCCTCCTTTGTTTTCAGTGTGCTTTCCTCCCTTCTGGCTTTAGGAACCCTGCATCAGACAGTGTGAAGTGGAATGAACTTGTGGCATAATACAGAAAATGAAATGTCATGATTGCTAATGAAGGATTAAAACTCTTACATCCATGGAACTTTTTAAGAAACATTAGTGGAAGATCTGCATGTACAAGTCTGTCTCTGCAGTTGCTTATCTTTTTGAATTGATAATATTGGATGGCAATGCACCTTCGAGTTACTAATTTTCATTCTAATGACATATGGAAGACTACAAAGTAGACAGCTCCTGTGATTTAAGAAACAAATAAAAACCTCCTTCCCCTTTCTAGGACTTCAAATTTAGCCTGAATGACTTTGTACTTAAAATTTAGACTTCATTTTTAAAACCAAATGTAGTGGGGAAACAGTAACCTGAGATATGAAGTGATCAGGGCCAGTAACTGCTGAAGATGGCGTTGATATTAAAGAAAACACATGGTAAACCTCGTTTCTATGAGCATTATTAACACAGAGTCTGAATACTCCACAGACCTAATTACTTTGTGAACAGAGATGTTTTCTCCAGTTTCCAGTTGGAAAATGAGACTAGGAAAAACCGTGTGTTTTGCAAAAGGTCCATGTAGAAAATAGCAAAAATCAGCTCTCTGAAGGCGAAGCAGAAAATGCAAAAACCTAGATCAGTTCTGCAGATAGGAATTTTGATTCCTATTTGGAAGGAAGAGGATTTTTAATTTTTGTGTGTCTTTGGTAGAAACAGGATGATGTTTGGAGAAAGGGAAAACATACTCTACTGAGAGCAACTTTCTGACAATTAGACCTTAATTGGTGATACAGCAAATTCTCTAAGGGAATGGCAGGACTACCAACTGGAAATAAGTACTGCTAGATAAACAGTTCTTCACTAAGGGGATGAAATCTGTATATAGAACAAATGTGATGCATTTGAGGCTACCACCGTTAATAATTCTCAATACATGCAATTCACTGTTCTTACTAGGGCCTTTTCTTCATTAAGTTAGAAAAACACTGTTTATTTCTAATTTTAATTTGTATAGTATTAATAACAAAGTGTTTTAAAATATTTGATGATAAAAAACGTCTTTTGGATTAAGAAAATATCTAATTTTATTATCAGTCAAATCTAGCATCTTTCAGCAGCTGAAGAATTTCAATGATTCTCCTACAAAAAATGCTGCCGTATGATTATATGTAGAATAGTTGGGGTTTTTCTTTACGAAGTCACCTAATCTACGTATTTTTCCTTGTTCTTATGTAAATACCTCGTAATGCGTAGGGTTTATAATTCAAGTTTCTTTTAAAGTTAATTTTCTTTTTAAAATTCAAAATCATGGTTTTGCCATTTGGACTGGCAGATCTGTAGTGTTGTAGTTTTGGCTACATGTACAGTAGCAAAGAACAAAATATTTTTTGTCACACTTCTGTTACAGTTCAGTCTGTTCCTTTTACATTATCAGCTTGTTTCTCTGGGCTTCACAGAGGCATCTGCTTTAATTTTTATTGGGCAGGGCTGCAACTTAGCAAACTCGGGTAAGCGTCACAAATAATTCACAAATGTGGTTGATTAAATCAATTATGTCTTGGCTGAGTGATCTATGAGCGCATTATACACACACAGTGTTAGAAGAATGTTATTAAGGTGCAAATCCAAGTACTTGAAGTTAGGAAGTGCCAAAATTCAAGATGCCTGGAGGCTCGCAGTCTCTATGCATGTGTATGTATATGATATTGCCTCTAACTGTACAACTTCACTGTTCTTCCAGCTGGAACATCATCTCAGTCACCCTCCTTGCTCAAAGCAAACCCAGGGTTTACTTGTTGACTACTTCAAGTCTGGTCTGCAAACCAGTATTTGTTATGGTGCTTACCAGTTTGGTATATGATTTCATAAGTAAATTAAAGATTTCATAGGTAGTTTATTTGTCTTCCCCAAAACAATGGTGTTACCTTCACCAAAAGAAGAAAAAAAAAAACAAAGCCAGAGATTAACGATAAAATTCTGATTTTAAGGCCCAGGCTACACAGCACGGGGCTGATTTATTTAAAGAAATGCAAGTCCTTTGTTTCAAAAGGTAGGTCTGATAAATTCCAAGCAATTCTTCAGACTGGAACTTGTATATCAGCTTAGGAGGTAACACCAGATTATAAATCATCAGGTTGAAATGCACCTTGAGATTCCCACCTTCTTCACTTCTTGCTCCCAGTGCCACTGCCTGCATTTTACAGTTTACTACTGCCTTATTCTCATCCTCTCCAAAGACTGCAGGCCTAAATTTACATATTAAAGAGGAATTGGGTTTAGGGAGCATTTTTACTTAGACAATTTCAAACTGTGGTCTTAAAAAGGTGCTTTGATGTGATTAAGGAGCAGCGAGCTGACTGAGAGAGGAGTGATGGGTGTGGAAACAAGTGTGGAGGGGAAGAGGTGAGTGATGACTTCCTCTACTGCTGGGCAGATGGTAATGTGAGACTGTGTTCTCAAATATTTGGGGTGCAGGAAGTGAGTGTCCCCTTTCTAACTTTTTATCTTAATGTTCACTTCTAAAAGCAAGCCTCCATGTGTAGCCAGTCACAGTTCCTCTCTGCTCCTGGCTCACCATCCAATTTCTTTACTGGGAAATGGTTTAGTTTTAGTCCCAGGCCAATTCCCCAGATTCTCTCTCTTTGAATTTGCATGATTGTGCCTTTCATTGCCAGCTTTATTCTTATGCCATATCCTAATCACAACTTTAGTCACCAGTCCCTCTCATCTTCAATCATATCATCAGCCTCTAAATGTAGGTAGTGCCACTTCTTCCTTTCACCAGTTTGTGCTGGGATGAAGGGAAAAGTGTTCTGAGCAGGCAGTAATATGTCAGGCTAAATGAATTCATTACTCAGGCAAATGAAAGAGAACTGCCAATTTCAGAGCTGCTGCAAGTGAAGGAAAAGTTTACGAGAGCCTACAGTTGTGTTTGTCATCTTTGTTTATCTTTCCATCACAATTTTGATTTAAAATGTTTAATCCAGTCCAGCTGTACCGCAGTGGTCACCCTGTCTGCTGTTCCGTGGCTTTTGGAATGAAGGTGGTATTGTTGCTGTAAAAGGATAAAACCCCTGGTGCTACTACCTTCTTTGGATTTCTTCACCCTTGATGACTGGGCAGTAATTTCTCCATGGGGATTATTTGTCTGAGGACGGGGCCTCTGTTCAATCCAGATATAACCCAGCTGCGGTGGAATTTCGCCCCTTCTCTGGGCTTACAAGCAATTAGCGCTGCAGGCAGGACTGCCTGCCCTCGCAGGGAACAAAAGGTGCAGCAGAAAACTTTTCCCTTGAAATGGCAGCTGGACAACAAATTGGAAGATTAATCAGACAATTATTTCAAGTCACATTTTACAGCAAGGAAAAGTCACATGTCCTCACCATGAAATAAGACGAGAGCTCCTACATGTGTAAGTTTATACGTAGATAACTGGTGGAACGAGTCTCAAGAAAAGGGATATTCTTAATGACACCAGTTACAGATAACAGTCATGTGTGAGTTTTAAAGGAAATTTGCTCTGCTGACAGGTCCGTTTTTCATCAGGAGCTGGAAAATTGCAAACATACGATTATTCAAATAAGATGATATCTGCAAATAAGATATACTACGCAAATACTGTAAAGTTCATATGAGATATTATTATCTTTCCCTTTGAGACTTGATTCAGCAGGAGCAGTTGATTTTTTTTTTCAACATAAAGAATGTGAATGTTTAGAGGAAATTGCTTCATTATAAAGGAAAGAAGTACCAGTGCACATCAAATATTAAATACTACTCTGTCTTTTTCAAAATTAGTTCCCAAATTTGATGTTATAAAATTTTAGCAGTAGTGGGAGAGCTCCCAGAAGACCCTTAATTATGTCTCATTATTACAGCATATATAAGGCCATGGTACCCTTGGTTGCTATAGTTCCTTATTTAATCAGGAAAAATACATTCCATGGCTGCACAGCTGGGTAACCTTATGTATCTGTGGTTTTCTCCAGAAACAGTCTTACCTATACCCCGTAATACCTTGATTTTCCTTAAAAAGGTCATAAATCATGCTTCTTTCTTTTTAAATTTTCAAATTTTTATTTCTTGACAACATGGTAAAGTTTAATGTCAGACCACAACTTTGCCTAGTGCTTCTCTGGGTTTTCCTAATAAAGGGAAGGCTTTTTACCTTTTGGGAGGAGAAATTGCAAATTTTAATATTGCAGCACAAGTGTGGCAGAGTTTACACTCACCTGATGACGGGTCTGCCATCAAGGATAAGGATATGGCTGTACTTTGCTAAAAACAACCTGAATTCTTAGTCAGGTGTTTTTCTCATTTATGTTACTTAAATCCTAATAGTCCGTATTGAACAAGTTGGATCAGGTCTCCTCTGGAACTCTTACCAAAAAGCTGTTTAAATAAATACGTAGCTTTAGGTGCTAGATTTAGTTAAGTATCTGTCCTGCCAGGGGAGACACTGCTAGCAAGACTTGTTTGGCTTTACAATTCCAGTGGTGATGCTTAAATTATTTCACAGGCATGAACTATCCAGGAAGGCTGCTGTGGTCTCTAAGAGATTTTTAGGGCAAACTAATGCCCTGAAACTCGGGGAGTATTTGTAGTTTAAGAATTGAGGAAAGTTGATTAAATATGCAAAGCATTTAAATACCCATTTTAAGCTCACAGTAATTCCTGACAAATTGAAGTATCTTGGCATTTAGAGAACTACAAACTTGCAGTGGTGTGTCCCATTTTACGTGAAATAGAACCTTTGGGATCACAAGTTTGTGACATTCATGGTTGTCTTTGGTCATAGTGAGTCTGATCTCTCGTGGTGCTAGGATCTGAAGATTTGTGAGTACAGTTCCCCCTAAGATGGTAGAAGACAGTTGGAAAAGTACTTGTTGGATTATAACCGTGGAGATTGTTCCTTTCCCTCATGTGACTCTGCACACAGGAATCACAGCTGCTGATCTTTAGCAGGTCTGGGAAAGGGTATTCCAGCTATTTTAAAAGATTCTATATATGATCAGGGGAAAGCAAGACTAGTTTAAAACAGTATCACTTGTGCTTAGGTCACTTGGATTGTTCTCAAACTCCTCCTTGTCTTTTTGATTGCTACTTTGCAGCTTCCATAGGCAATCTTTTCAAGTGCATCACTGTCCATACCATCATGCCATTGAAACATTTTCCCTGAAGTCTTAATTTAGATTTTTTGGTTGTTGTTACAGCTTTAAGCCTGAAATTAAAGGATTCCTGTTGCTTTCAGCTGGGGGAGAAGCTGTCCTTTCATTCAGTGCCTCATCTGTGAGCAAAGCAGGTGCCTGTGAAAGGATCAGGACACACAGGAGCTTTGTAGACTCATTAGTTTGTTTCACACTGTCCAATCCGGTTTTGCTTTTGTAGCACAAAACATCTGTCAACAACAGTGCACCTGAATTTCTGGTAGAAGAGATGCCAGCAGTACTTCTGCCTGCTCCTTTGTGGGTAAATCTCACCTGGATGCAGTTGTCCTGAAATTACAAAAGGGAGAAAATCGCTGTCTCCTCCTCATCTGTGGGAATAAATCAGACATGGGAGCTGTGGGCTTGGCATTTAAGCATTTCCATTTGTAGTACACTGACATACTAATGATGGTAATTTTGCATTTGTTACTACATGCCTAATCTAATTAAGTTTCTCTTAGGGTACAATTGTTGTTTTCTGTATTTAATTATGTAACCACCAGGTGCAAGTGTTAATAGTAGCTGAATTCAGAAGGCAGCCTTTTATCTTTGTACTATGCAACATTTTTTTCCTGTATCTTCTGTTTTCCAGTGAAAAAAGTGCTTACTGTATTTGATTGCTCCAAGGAGTTGTAGTAGCATTTCTGACGGATACACATAGGACATGAATGAGGACTGAACACCTGTATTACTCTTAATTTCAATGTGTTCAGAGCCATTTATGAGCTCTACATTTTTGGTTTCAGGTGTTGCAGCAGTTCAGACTCCCTTTCCCAGCCATACTGTTGATTTTGAGGGTTGGCAGGCTTCCCACGCTCTCTGGAAGATCTGCTCCTGTCTGTTTGAAAAAAGTCTGAACTATGCAGGGGTCTGTTGTCTGCAGCTGAATTTCATGGAGCACTGGTAAAACTCCTTCTGTGACTGCCAGCCTGTCTCTGTGAACTTTTTGCTACCATTTCATCAATGCTTGTTCAAACATTTTTGAAAGAGTTTTCAGCAGAATTCTTTGCCTGCAAGAATAAACTCAAGTATTTTTTTTTAAAGCTCAAGGATCTGAGCTTTGAAATGATGTAAGAGTGTGCTTGGAGGCAATTGACTCTCAAAAGGTTTTGAAATTATAATGTTAATTTTTAAATAAAGTGAACAGGAATTGCTGTAAATTGTCCGCCTGCAGATTGGCAATTGTTTTAATCTACTAAGTAAAAATAAGTAAAGCTTGTCATTTCTAACATCTAGTCATTCATTAGTAATCTATATTTACATAAATTTGGTATTAAGTGTAATAGAAAAATTAGATAAATGATTGATGCATGTTTATTCTAAAGCATAAGGTACCCATGCAACATTCCCATTACTAAGGAAAGGAAATGGTCTGCAGAAGCATTTTGCAGCCTACTGGCCTTTGTGAACAGCTATACATTTCTTAGAAGTATGGCCTGTGTGTACTGTGAGTTCTAGCCTGCTGCCAGCATGCCTTCTTCTCTTAGTTACCTTACAAGGATTCATTCAAAGAAGGATTTTAAGCCCACCATGGACCACAAGTCAGTGGTGGTGAACCAAAATATACTGCTTTTCCTTTAAGGATCCTGTGGGATCATTTTGCCTTGAGCTGTGAAGTATGATTTTACTATTGAACTGTTTTCAGTATAGAAACATAAAAGTTCCAACTTATTCTGGTGCAAGAATGACAGTACCCATTGGTTTAGTTCTACATCCAGGTAAACAAGCTGGGTTTGATATTTTTTTTTAATTAAGCTTTCCAGTGCTCTTAATGGTAGAGATTTCCCCGACTCCTGCCATGTTTCTTAGAGGCCTAAGTTATTTCAAGTTTAGTTTGTTTCTTACCCTTCAGGCCTTTACTCCAAACTCTGCTCCTTTGATGGTTTATCACAAAATTTGTTCAGAGGCTCCCATTTTTTAAGGTAGTCTTTTAATTACCACTGATTATGCATTGCATCAAAGAAAAGTGGTTGAAAACTTTAAAACCACAAATAAAATATACATCAATGGGTTACAGTAATGAATGCTAACATACTGTTTCTTCAGGAAGAGCCTGTTAGGGACAGAAGACCATGTTTCAGGTGACGTGAAAAACAGTAAGCTTCACTTCTGAGAGCAGCTTGCTAGAGTTAGTGGTCAGGTTTCATTAAAAATGAACTTAAAAAATATTAGAATAGGTATGTTTAGTATTAGTTCATAGAATTCTTCAAATTAGTATCAAGATTAATGCTTTCTGGCATCAAGGCCTGCACACTGATGAGAATAAAAACTTTTCACTTAGTTCCTATATGCTTTTGTCTATTGGATTAGTTTTTCCATTATTCCTGTTCCAGGACCTGTTTTTTCCCCCAGAAATACAGTGATTTATTCGGGTGACAACACTCAGGCTGTGGTATTTCAGTAGTTATCAGTTTCCATGTAGGATGCTTGGAAAAAAGAAAATAACACTATCTTGCAAAAAATATGCTGGCCTCATTAGGTGCAAAAGTGTCTCAAATGGCCCTTAAGCAGCACTTTGGCTTTTCCAGCTTCTCAGCATGAAAACATGTCTAAGTAAGTTATATTATTTCAGGACAGTGAACAGCTTGCTTCAGATCCAGCAACTGTGTTTATTATTTGGTTTTGGTTTTTCTCCCAAGTGAAGAATGTCACTCTGCACTGTTTACATTTACATCTCAAAACAATTAAGCTAAAACAGCTTCATAAGATTGGGCTTTCTCTCAAGGAGAGCTTTACATTTAGTTCCCAGGGTCATGCAGTAGATAGACTTATTTTTGTGTTTCTTTTTTTTTTTTTTCAAGCTGGTGTGATTTCATGTATGTTCATCTTTCTGAAGATGTCTGAATGCTGTTGATTTTGAATTGTGCATATTGGTAGGAACATTTAGATGTATTTTCTCTATAGTGCTTTAATTATGAGAAGAACAACTGACTGATTTATTCTGTATTTGGTGATATTTCTTATTATATCTTTGGGTATCTCACTGAAATACCTTTTTCATGAAAAAGCAGAGTAGTAAGCAGTAAAAGCTTTCCTGTCTTTGATTATAGGACCAGGTACTAACAAAGTACAGAGACTTTACTCCTTTTATTTTTCCATGTCCTTGTAATATATCCATCTGTGAAATAGATGAAGAGCTTTTCTAGTCTGAACTGAACTTGATTTATGGCATAATTGTGTTGTTCCAGTGCTTCACAGCAATACTGCAATAGGTAGAGAACTTCGAACAGACCCAATGTTGCCAAGTTTTAGGGCACCATCCTGCTCTCTTCTTTCATCCCTTCCCCATCTCCAGATTTCATCAGCCTACTCCTACAGTCACTATACATGTTGATGAGTGGGCAATCCAGTACTCCTTTGCTCCCTCTTACAATAACCGGTGTTTCTTTCTCAGAAGACAAAGCTTTAAAAGTCATTTTGCCCCAGGGCGAGGCACTGGGGTGAAGATTTAGAAAAGTCTGTAAAGCTTTAGACCTGAGCCTTCTTATTTCTGGATCCTGATTCTGTTTGCTCCTTGTGGGATGAAAGGGGATGCCTGAGGTTTGAGTGACCTGCCTTCTGCATGCAGGTCCTTCCTCCTGCCATTCCTTAGCAGGGGCAAAGCCCTGTTTTGGCCGAGAACACCACGTGGATGTACTGAATGAGCTGTACGGGACTGAACAGGTCAGAACCGTTGTGTGGCTGCTGGAATAGCCTCCCAGCAGGGCTGTGTGAAGGCCTTCTGCTGCACGTGGGACATCAGTTTTGTATCCTATGCTTGTTATTCCCTAAGCACACAGTGCCCAGGCTCTTCGAAGTAGGAATGATCCCCTGCAGACCCTCTGTCATCCTCTGAGCTGAGCAAGTTCCCTGTGAAAAGTCCCAGAGTGTTTTCCTGTCCCTCCTGCTTGCCAGTGGACAGAGCAGGTGTGAATCAGGGCAAACAGGGGCTCAATCTCTTACAGTCTGAAGGAGACACTAATTTTCCTTCCTGTGTTTGTCAGGCCCCTGCCTGAAGGTTGTCCCTACAGAGCTTGGGGGCAGCCTGTTCCCTGGAGTGGGTGAGTGGTCAGCAGAGGCAGGCTGTGGGAAAGGTGCTCCCGGTTCCCAGGGCTCGTGCCGTCACCTCTGACATTCTCTGTGCCCCCAGCAGCCACACTTGAGACCAGCATCATTTCCTCCACTGGTTTTGCACGCAGTGCAATCCCAGTTCAGAGGTCTGCTGTCAGCAGGGGTTCAGAGGGCATCTGGTGGGATTTAGCCACTGTTGCATATACAGTTAAGAATAATTTTCTGCTCCTTTGATAGCTCTTGATGTGTTTTATTCAGTTCCAGTCTAATCAAGTTAACTGTTTTAGCACATTGTCTTTCTTCAGACCTTTTACAGAAGGCTGGTGTAATCTCTCTTAAAAAGAAAAAATTAATTCCCCTTTCATCTTTCTGGGGAGATCACTTTATTCATGTGTAGTGACCTGGCTCAGCATTTGATAACTAATGTGTCACTGAAAGTTCCTCATTACGGCCCCAGCTTGCAGACCACCTGGAGTGCTCCATTATTAATGTGAACTTCAGGTTCAATTTTTAGATCTGTGCAGGTGCATTTGCACTATTCACTGCAGGCTGGTGACATTTGCCCCATGAAGGGACAAGAGTACGTGCAGCTGAATGTGTCTTACAGGCCTGTGGAGCACTTATTGTTTTGATAGCAGCCATAAGAGGAGTGTGAGCACTGAGGCTCCAGCTCTGTGTTGATTATAATCTAACTTTTGCTTTCCTTGGCAATCATCCTTTGATATATAGGCACTTAATCTCAGTGCCTGGAGAAGAGAAGAGAAGGAGAGAAGCCAGAGAGGGGAGGATAAAGGGGAAGCCACACTCCGGTTAACCAGTAACATGGGAAAAGCTTAGCTCTTATTCCAGACATAAATGTATCTTGGGATGGTAGATGATAGTTACGTGGCAGCCAGGCACTGCAGGGCCCTCCAGGTTGCTGCTGGTTGTAGTGCAAGATGTAAGTAATCCTGTTGATGCAGCCAGGATGCTGTTAAAATGATGAGTTTAGGAAGAATCTTACGTCTCCTTGATGGAAGCTTAATTTTGTCTGGGGTTTTTTTCAGTAGTTGCTGAAGCCACCTAAACTCCTCCAGCCATCCATCTTTGCATCCTGAAATCAAATAAGTGACCTACTGAATTAAATCTCTGATCTTAACTTGTTTGTTTTATAGTCTAAATAAATGAAAAGGCAGGAGATAACAGAGTCTAATGTTGCATACAAATCAGTGGAGCTTGGTACAGTTGCAGGGTTCTTCATTGGCTTTACTGAGGTTTGATTTTCAGGATTATTTCCCTTTTCTTTTTGAAGGGGGAATTTCTTTGTGGACTTCTTTTTGTTTTGTTTTCTTTTAAAAGAAATATGGAAATAGCAGAAGTGGGAGGAGAGGTGGATTCATAGGAGCAATGGAGCTAGAAGGACAAAGGGAGATGGGCTGAAAAGGAGGGGAAAAGAATAGTTCTGAGTGTGTGAAAGGGAGTGGGAGGAACAGGAAATCGGAGTGTGGGATTGCAAGCACTGGGAAGTGTGGGCAGGAGTAAATTGGGCTGGGAAAGAAAATTCCTGAAATGTCTTGTTTTCTTTAAAGACACCAGTCTGATTATAGTAAAATAGCGTCTGCTTTACTCACTGAGGACTGGGTCTTGACATGCTGTATCTGCTAAAAACAAGTAGCAAAATACATTAGTGAATTTTTTATGAAGAGAGCTAAAGCACAAAAAGATACTTTCTCAATAGCTTCGTATTTTAAATAAACATCTCTCTCAAGTGCCAAAGGATTAAGGGTTTTAAAATCTTACACAATTGTATATGATTTGTGTAGTTCTTCTTTGTAGGCATTTTACTCTTACTTAAACTGAATATATGCTGATTTGGGTTTTTGATACATGTAAGGGTGGTGCTCTGGTCTTCTCACAGGTTATTGTAGACAAATCAGAGTAAGGTTATTACAGATTAATGTTTCTAGTTATGGCCAGTAGCACTTGAAGATGAAATCTCTGATATGACTCTGAAAACTTCGGTTTTCCTTCAAAAAAACACCAGTAAATTGGATCTTTAGCCACTGATTTTCTAAATTTGCTGTTATTACAGTGATTTTGCCTTTTGGAGTTGTTTTCAAATTTGTGGATATACCTATCTTGTAGCATTTTAAAGTGCTAAAGTGCCATTTAAAGGATGAAAGAAGTCTAAAAATTTATTGAATAGTTTAGAATTAATTTAAAACATCAGATAATGTTATTTAATAGCTGATATATTTTCCCTCTACACCTTAAATATTTATGGAAAAACATCCAAGAATTTGTATGGTATATTTAAAATATGTCTGGTAAATGTCCCTCGTGAAATAAATTATTTTTATTGCAATTTAGGAAAGTGCATATTTAATAGGGAAATGCTTTGCTTATGTACTTACATAACTTCAGTGTATAATATGGGTCCAAAGGTCTTTAATTTATTATAAAGATAGGACTTTAATGACAAAATAATGGCTCTGATGTATCTGTACTGTTGGGTTTAGATATTAGGAAGGTTTCATATCTTTCAACTCTTCCTTATGTGATGTTACATTGCTGCCCCAGACATTTTTTTAATGCATGAGCAATCAGCATAAATGAAAACTAGAAAGCATTCATGTTAAGACAAGAGGCAATGTTACTTTCAATAAGGTGACTTCAGAAAACTGTCACACAGATATTTCACTGGAGACATCCTGGTTTGACCTCTACCTCACCATGCCTTTTTTTTTTTTTTCCCTTTTATGATTAAGCAGAGGAGAAGGGGTTTGTAAAAGCCCTCCAGAAAACTGGCAGTTCCTTGTAGAATTGTAGGTCTTTCTAATTTCCATATATTTTCCTGCAGGAGAATGGCTTTCTAAGAGCACGTTAGCCTTCAACCTTGGCAAGTTTAGAAGTACATCTGCAGTATTATGATTGAAACTTTATACCTGCTTTTTCTAAAACTGACATGAGAGGTGACAAATGACAGAGGCATTACTGGGTCAGGTGAAGTCTTTGTCATAATCCCTTTTCCCTGAACTTTTAGCTGGTGCAGCAAAGAGAATCCTGTTTCGGGGATTATTAACACCACCTGCTACAAAATTCCTTTGGGAAGGACTGGAGTGCTTTGAATTCAAACACTGGCTTTGAAGCATGCAGGAAAATGGCACAATCTCTGCAGACACTTTAATGACTACTTAGGGTTTGGTATAAGCCAGTCTTTCCACTGCAAAAATGTGTTATTAAGGACAAATGCTATTTCTCCCATTGCCATGTAAAAGTGAATTTTCAGTGAATTCCTTAAGTTCTTGTGTTTGGCAGGATTTAGAGGTACAATCTGCTGCAATGAATTGTGCAGCAGGGTCGAAGTGCTGTCTGGTTGAAGCCCCTTAGTTTTGGGTAGCACAAGTAGAAAGCTTTATCTCCATTATACAGGATTTTTTTACTTCTCTTTCTTCTCAAGCACTGTTTCATGTTTTGTAAGTTTTGCTTTCTGTCTGGTTCATCCACAAGGCAGATTCTTCCCTCAGGAAGAAAAAAGTGGAAAACCTCTGGAAAAAGTGTTTTTCTCTTTGGTAGACTATTTCTCTCCTACTTCTCCTGTGTAACACTGGCAGGGCAGAAATATGGTGCCTCCCGGACTGGCTGTGGGGTATGTGCCTCAGCTGCAGCTGGAGGGCTGAGGTGAAAGCTACCTGACCAGAACCTGGGCACCAAGTTCGACTCCTGTTCATCTCCCATTCCTTTGCTGGCTCTCGGAATTTTTCAAAAGCCAGATGAGGGGAAGGTGTGCCTCCTCTTAGTCGTCAGCATTGATAGGGCTGGAATCCTGCTGGAACCGCCTGAAGCGGAACAGGCAGATCAGAGGAGCAGGCAAAGTCCTGGGCTCTTTTCATCACAATCTCTGATTGCAGATCCCTCTGGAACTAGGAGGTGAATCTGTCCCTTTGTATTTCTGAGTGAAGTGAGTGCTGATTGATTTGTCAAGTGATTACACGCTCAGATGAGATACTGGGATGTACAGTTTGATTCCTATTCAGCACCACAGCAGTGCCCAGGCGAAGCTTTGTACAGTACAAAGAAGATTGTAGTCATTGTAGGAGAATGTGTACACAGAAATCACCTTTCTGAATGGCTTTTTTGAACCTTATTCACCATTGCCTCGCTTAGTTTGTTTTCCTTTTGCAGAATTTTCTGACCTTGCCCTTGCAAAAAGCAGAATGCTGCTGTTTAACTGTTGGCCAGAAGGACCTGTTTCCAGATAAATATCCCGATGTGCACTGGAGTTAATTGCCTTTTTTGGGTATGTCTGTCTTTTTCAACCTCAGGGGCCGTAGCGTGTACCTAGGCCGCGAGGAGGTTTCAGCTTATCAAAAAGAGCTTTCAACAGAGGTTCTGGTTGCTTGGCGTGTTTATACTATGGAAGATGTTGCTCCTGTGAATATGACTCCTAGCAGGTCTCCTTTCGGCAGAAATGCCCTTTTTCTCTCTCAAAATAAATCCCCCCAAGACCCAACTACCCACAGTTTGTACTTGGCTGACCTTTTTGTGCTGCCATCCCCTGTCTGATATCATTGCAATGTATTATTTACAGAGTCAAATGTACAATGTTAGGGAATCTGCAATCTGCTGTAGGACAAAGTTGTCTTCTACAATTTTAAATTTGAAACCTAGAAAAAGATGGTATGTTGCACAGTTTTTAGGCAATATGTGGGTGCTGTTTACTACAGTTATGATTTCCTAATATACGTGTGTTTCTTGAAAGAAAGTTTTCAATATCTGAGGCATAACGCACTATGAGTAACTTTTTTTTCTTTTAATTCAGGAGAGGATTTTCGTATAAGACAATCTTAAAAATCAGTTTTTATGATGTGGCATGAATGTAGTGTGATATCTGAGCTAATCTTGGAGTCTACTTTAGAAATTTGAGGCGATTTAAAACAATTCTTGGTGTAGTAGTTGCACTTCTAAGAAGCAGCTCTTTGCTTTCGTGGAAGCAGGGGGTTTTTTTTCTTCTACTGCACATTAATCACACATGTTCAGAAGTGACTCTCTGATTAAGGATGCTGCTGTAGCAGAAGAAAAAAATAGTTTTTAAAGTTTTATTGCCATCAAGCACTACTAAAAATAAATTATTTTGTACGTGCTAGAATCTTGAGTTCCTTTGAAATTGTGGGTTTGAGTTGATTGTGAGCTCAACCATAGCTCTTTCCTCTGCAGTTTAGGCATCTGAAACCTGAGAAATAGCAACTAATTGTTATTTGTTTGGCCAAGACCCGGTTGGATGTTACCAGATTGAAATTTCTGGGTCTGAAAATGGAGCAAAGAATGAATGGTCTTAAGCTGCCAAAGATGCACATTGATAAACCAAAGGCAGCCTAAATATTAAATACAAAATTGAGTTTTTTCCCTATATTGGTAGAAACACCAATGAAGAGGGGGCTGAACTAGTGAGAATTAAAAACACGGCTGCTGAACTGGAGTGAGTCTGAATCACTCAGTTGTCTGCAGGTCACCTGGGTGTGGTGGCCAGAGGCTTAGGGACTCCCTTGGCTCTGGCTTTCTGTGCCATAGGGGCAAGCGTGGGTATCTGTCTATCCATCTAAATATGTTTGTATACACAAATATATGAATTTAGAAAATCTCATTTCAGTTTTCATGCTCTCACTTTTTTGACAGCTGTTACAGTTGCAAAGGGTTGTTGCTGTGTTTGCAGTCCTGCAAGAAAGATCAGTTACCACAAATTACACATCATTAAAAAAAAATTGAGACCAGCTGGGTAAAATTATCTGAACTTCTGGGACTTGCAAGAACTCAAAACACAATAAAAAACCCAAAAAACTTCAGGTGTGTTTTGAAGTGATGTATGGACACAAAAGTGATTGACAAGCCACTCAGCATGGGCCTGATCTTTTGAAATCTCAGAACAATATAGCTTTTGGGGTGGACCTTTTTGTTTGTTTATTCCTTCTCTAGAAGCCAAGTTTCTGAGTTTCTCTGAGAGGTCAGAAAATCACTTTCAACTCATCTTAGAGCAAAATAATGCTGCTCCTCAGTGGTTTGTTTTCTCAGTGCTGGAATGGAACCCAAGCAGAATTCTGCTCTGTTCTGCTTGAGTTTTGTAACAACCTTTCCCAGTACTTCTTGAATTACCAGTGGTAATCCAAAACTCTGAGATTCCTTCCAGATGGAGGTGGTGGTGTCCATATATCAACATCCATTATTTAGGAAGCGAGGATAATTCATAAATGAATACCAGAAAATCCTAAAGGATGTATTGTTGTTCTGATTTCCTCAAGACGGAGCAAGGGAGGATTGTCTGTCTTTGCCTTCACTGCTTCATGGATGGAGCGGGGAAAAGGGGAGATATTTGCATGGTCTGAGAGGAAATCGGATTCTTATTAGAAGGAAGGCATGAATAAGATGAAACAGACTATGTCTAGTACTTAAATGTTATCTGGGTTGCTGCTGGATCACGGCATGAAAGGGAGGCCTTTTGGGAGGAAGCTGCAAGACAATATGGCCTTTCTGGGCACAAGATCATTGTCTCGTGTCTGGACTGATCTCTGGAAATCTAGTTCAGGGAGTAATTTTTAAACTTCCTTTAAACATCACTGACGTCAAAGCGATCAGTGTTTTCGTTTTGTTGACACATTTTGGTGGCACGTTTTAAGAAATCTATGGCTCTCTACTGACGTTCACAAACAAGAACAGGCAAAGCAAACCCAGGCTCTGCCTGACAGTTTGTACGTGTGAGAATTTCTCTCTTCGTTGGCTGTGTGCTAAATGCTGAACTTCCTTTGGATAGGATAGTACATTTTTAAGAATAAATATGGTGTATTAAAAAAATGGCAGTTGTATCTTCATTGCCAGTCTGGAATGTGCCATTTGTAAAATGGAAAGAAATCTCTCTTGCAAAAATAAAGATATCCCTTGAAACAGAGGCAGGGAATATAACTGGTTCCTTTATTCCATAGAGGTATTTTGATGACCAAAGCAGATACAGAATTCCTGTGTGTTACGGTTTTCCTTAGAGGTATGCATCTATTTCCTTACTTTAGTGTTTAACACTTCATGAAACATATGATCATCTGTGTTGGAGTAATTTATTTTCAATCCTAAAAGGTAAAGAGAGTGCTGTTGCTCACCCTGGTTTCTTTGGCATACGCATGTATCTCTTCCATAGGTGCTGCAAATAACAAGGAGTAAGTAATTCTCCATTTCATTAATGCACCTCAGCTTTGTTATTTGAACTTCCTGTCTCATATATGTAATAAGTGAAAAGGAAATGAGACTTCGGAGGAGATAATGTAAACACACAATATTTCTGTGGTTTCACTGAAATGAAATGAATGCCTTTTGTAAAAAGCTAATTATTGCATTCAGAATCTAACTTGGACCTGGCCAAGTCTGTAGTGCCTCCATTGTTTCAGGCATCAGGTTTTATGAAATACAGTATTTCATACTATAAATATAAAGGTGCTTTATTCTCTGCTGACTTTTGCATGTAAAGCAAAAGGAAAACAAAAACCGGTTTTCTCCTGTCTTGAGTCTCTCAGTTTCCTCTTATCAGTCTCTTGATGTTTGTTAACTTAGAGATAGGGACAATTTAATTTTTGGTACATCAGATTTCACTGTGAGGGTGTGTTCTTATATGTGCTGCATGCAGGTAAAATAAACTGAGAATAAAGTAACTTAAACATAACACAAAAATATTTAAATGAATGCTCAGGCCTCCCTGCTTGTAACCTCTTCTCTAATTCTTAACTCTTTCTCCTGGATTATTTTTCCATCCTTTCAACTAGGAGTTCCACAAGTCCATGTTTCTGTCTGTTTCCTTCCCCTGCCCCCAAGCTGTTGTGATTCAGTCCTTAGATTAAATAGTCCAGATGTGTTTGTAAAAGTATTGAATTTTTTTGGCTGCAACTCTGTTTGGTTGGTTGGTTTTTTGGTTTGTTTTTTTTTTGTTTATTCTAAAGTGTAAAATTGAAAATCTGGTGAAGACAAAACTCTGGTCCTTCTAACAGATTTAAATATTTTTTTCTTTTTACTGATGCATTTCATCCTTCTTTGCATTACGAGTTCGAGAAATGAAAAAAGATTTATATCTGTGCTGCATATATTTTGCCTTTGAATACTTAATTCCTATCAGTTTTGACCACTATATCTCTATATTGTAAAATACTGGGATTCCAGAATGATAATTTTTTCATGTTTTTATCCCTCTTCCTTTGGGCAGTTCTGTGGGCTGGGGGTTGATAAGTAGAGAGCCTGTTCACTCACCCATATGCCTGCTAGCCTCACTTTTATTTTTAGTTCCTGCATTTTGAAAAATAGAAAAAACCCTCTGTTTGGTTTTGAATCTAATAAAATGGCCTAGACCCAATCTGTGAGTAGCATATTTAGATTAGCTTCATAATCCTAAGAGAAGGAAGTATTTGTTGGGTGGTTTGTGTGTCATATTTAGATGACAGAGACGACTTTGCAGGAATTGCCTTTGGTCTTTCAATAGCAATTAAAAAGCTTTCTCTGCCCTCAAATATATGAACAAGGGTGTAGTAACTGAAATACTTGTCATTTCAGAAATTTCAGCTGCATTGTCAAAGTTTCACATAGACTTTTCTTTAAAATACAGAATTAATGCTATGCTGTCTAGTTCGTGTCTTTGCTTAAGAGTGATATATAGTATATAAACATCAGAAATTCTGTGTCCAGTTCTGAGCTCCCCGGTACAAGAGAGATATGGAGCTTAATTGGCTGTTAAAGGTTTTCCTATAGTCTGAAATATCTGAGAACCTCCACACATCCAGCAGCTACAAAGGGATTGCTGATGGTTGGCCTTGGGTTTTTAAAGATACAGGAGTCTGAATGATTAAAGTGAAATACCTTTCTCACGCCGGAAAAGGATTCAAGATGCCTTTTAGCATCCCGTATTTCTCGGTTCGCTTCTCAGGCAGGCAGTTTTAGAGAGGAAAATCCAGAGAAATGTGTCAAACTCAGATATATTTAAAATCTGATCTTTGAGAAAAGGTTGACAGACTCGGATTTGTTCCATATAAAAGAGAATAGTGATCAATTGTTTTCTGTGCCTGGTGGCTATGTTAGCAGAAATAACAGCCTAAAGTTGTAGTAAGGGGAGAGATTTCCTCCTAAAATTAGGAGGAAATCTCAGCTACATAACCATTAAATAGTAAATAGGCAGAAAGGCTTTTTAAATATTGGCCAAGTATTTGGCAGGGATAACAGATATTAAGTAGCATCAGAGAACATGAGATGATGAGCTGGGTGACTTCTTGGGGTCTGTTCTTAATTTCTGTGCATTCTGTCTGCAGCAGTATCTCCTTATTTACATCAGCATATTAAAAGAGACTTTGGGGGTTTTTTTGGGTGAAAAACCCACCGTTTCTGAGGAGTCCTTTACTTATTTTGATTTATTTAATTGGACATCCAAGCAAAGGAGGTGTCAGATTATAGAATTGGGCTTTATTGCTGCTGGATAAGGAGGGGAATTAAGAGATTGCCAGAATTGCATTAACCATCTGAAGTGTAGCCTTCTTGAAATGATTTGCCTGGATCATCCCTAGAGCCATCCACATCTTCAGCACATTTTTGCCATGAAGTCAAATCCAATACCTACAGGCCTGATGCCTTTTCCTGGTCTTAAAATCAAGAGTCAAACACGGTTAGAGGGGAAAAAGGGATTTTACCTTTGTATTTATTTTAAGGATCCTTAGGTGCACCACATCCTGGTGGAATGCACCGAAATGCACACCCCACAAAAATCTGGTATAACATCACAGGTTTTACTAATTAGCATATCTATCATAAATTCTCCAATGAGAAGCTCGAGTGAGTCCCCCTCCCCGAGGAAGCTCCCCCTGGATGGTTCTGTCTTAGCTCACAAAATGTGTTCTGGAGAGGACCTTGGGGTCTGGGGCACACTGATCCCTAACTACGAAGCTTCTAAAATGTTGAGTCTCCCAGCTTAACAAACAAGGCCAAAAATGTAGGCAAAAAGCACTAAGAATACAGAAGTTGTAAAAAGGTATAAAAGGGGTAAAAAAGAAAAGGCAAAAAATCATCATGGCATCAGGCCCACCAAATCTATTCTCATAGGATATTAACAAGCTATTTTTTCTGTATGAAATGTATCAAGTCTCATTGAAAAGTATGTTGATAAACAATGTCAGGATGTGAGGCTGTGAACACCTTACTGTCCTCAGCAGTATAAAGGACCAGAGGAGTATTTTGGGACTCTTCTTCAGCTGCCCAGTGCATAGAATAGGAGTAGCTGATGTCTCAGTCATCATTTTAAGTACACATGTAATTAACAGTCTTAGCTTTTAAGTATATAGACATTCTCTGTGGAACTGAAATGGTTTTATTTCAATGAGCATAGAAACATTTTGCACAGTCCTCTGTTAAGTATGAAGTGCTAACCCATGGATTATAATAAAAAATATTCTGATGATTGACTATAACTTCACTAATAATGTTAGCTCAGTTAACAGATGATCACTTTTATGCAAAACCCTTCTGGGAGGTTCTTTGATGTAAACAATTGCCTTTAAGTAAGAGAGAAATTGCTATTGCGAGCAGTAATATGCTGGTTGTGTTACATTGTAGTACTTCTGAATTTGCAGTGGGAAACACAGGTTTCTGTTATGGCCGGAGCAGTGAAATCGAGTCCATTTACACACTACTCTGAAATAGCATTTTCTTGGGTTGTGTCAACAACAGGCTGATGTGTTCCAGAGCTGACTGCCCAGTAGCAGACTTAGGTGCTGGAGAAATATTGCTCTTATGTGCGAATATTGATACTGCAAAGATATACTTATTTCCAAAAGCTGAAGTCTTGAAAACATCTGTGTTTAGTAACCTCCATAATAGTCCTTCCCTCTTCTCCTTTTCATCTTTCATTTTTGTGTTTTCTTTGTGATTGTTAGGCTTAAATTTTAGTAAGTGTTGGCATTGTCTTCTCTGGGTATCTGTTGGGAACTTTCTTAGTCTTTAAATCTAAGAGTGAGGATTCATTAACAGCAGAGCAATGTCTGCATTCCTGAGTTCATGGTCAGTGAATATTTCAGTTGAGAGATTTGGTCACAAAAGACTACTAAATAGTGGTTTAAACAATCACTATGAATGTTGTTTTTCTCAGAATCGAATTTAATTCCTCTGTTATCTGGAATATTACTTTACACTTTTCTATACTGTTATCTATGAAAAATGGTATAGAAAAAAAATTGAGTCTTCCAATTAAAAATTAAAAAGCAAGGTATCTAGAGGTCTTGCATGTTCTGTATCCGTCTGCAAAAACAAAAAAATTCCTTTTTCTGCAGGAGTATCCATTTAAAAGATGACTAATTTCTAGGAAGACCCATTTAAAGAGATAAAAAATTACGAAATTTCTAAATATTGATCCTTTGTGTACAAATATACGTGCTTTTTTCCCTACTTTGTCAGGAAGACTTGGATGATGGTGTGCAATATTAGATCACTGTGTAGAAGGAAGAGATATTAGCTTCTTAGTCATTGGGAATTACATAAATTCAGTCTCTGTGCTTAGTGTGGAGTGTGTCCCACATAAAAACTCAGAGTTGATATACTCTGCCTCTACTGTGTTGCTTAATAAAATGATTTTGTTTTATTGTTACAATGTTATTCTCTGTAAAAGTGTTTTCATTTACTTTATATGACTTGAATGTTTCCACAAGTCAAATCGCCCAAGCAAGCATTTTGATAGCTCATTCAATGGTGTTACCAACTTCAGTCCTTTGGAAAGGTCTGAGAGTAGTTCAAACGTCTGTCAGCTTTTGTTCCTATTGGTGACAGTGGTACATCTATTTAAAGCTAGATTGAGGCAACCAGGTTTTTTCAACCTCTGCAAGGTGATGAGGCCTTTCAAAAATTTGGGAGTGATGAGCTAGAAGATTCAATGTTTCATTACTTAGTCCTGAGCTGTGCAGGCTGCACCCTCCGTTTTCAGGTCTGAAAGCTGCGGCCCACTTAAAAGGTAACTGTAGCAGACTAGAGAAGATTAATTTCAGATGAAAGAGTATAATAGTTTATGCTGTTATTGACTCACAGTGGCAAATGTCAGCAATCTTTGTGGCAGCTTTAGAAGTTTAGGAAAAGCCAAACACCTGATTACAGAGTACTTACAGGGTGCTAAATGCAGCTGTTTAAAGAAAGGTGATGGTGGGTGGGGTGGTTACCTTGGTGAAAGAGGTCCTTCCCAGATCCTTTCCCTTGGGATAAATTTTATGCAAGTTCAAAATTAATATTTAAGCAAATAATATTTTTTTTACTATTCTGACTCTTAGTGCATAAAAATACTCATAATTTGAGAGATGAGAGAAATCCAGATGACAAGTTTTCTCTATGACTAAGTATTCTCGATCTCCTGAGTCACATAGGCCCTTTTATTACAGTTGGTCTGTAAAGTGCAAAGCACCTCGCCCTTCCCCGAAATTGAAGAAATGCAGAAACCTAAAATACATCGGGAGAGGGTTAGAGATTGATGAACTCAATATCTGAAGAAAGTACTGAAACATCATCATGAGATCAGAATGAAAGGGCAAATAAAAAGAGCTTAGGTCAGCTTTTAAAATATAATATTCTTCGGCTAAGATCCTACTTCATGCTTCGATTTAATCTGTCAGGGCAAAAGGGCAAAGGTTCACATGATTGCTGGGGAGGGTACAAGATGCATGACAGAGCAATTTGCTGAGTTTCTCTAGATGAGTATAGACAAAGCTTGCATATCTTTGCTCTTTGTCTCTCTGACAGTAGCCTTTAACATAGGCTTATTGTTCCCTTTTTGGGTCACTGAAAGGCATTTATAAGGTATTTGTGGTGCAGAAAGCACATGAAACTGTTTTCTAATTTGTCTTAATTGCTTGTCTCAGTAAATGGTTAATTCCGATTTGTAAGTGCTCAGCAGTTTAGAAGAAAGGTGTTTGTTCATATTTGAAATCTCTGTAATTGCCAGAAGCCCTTAGAGGTGTTGGTGGGTGATCAGCACTAGAACACCTAAACCCCTTTATTCTCACTTCTCGTACTTTACTTTCAAAAATGCTAGAGGATTATTTTATAATTTGTACCACTTTGCTGAAGTTGTACTCAATCCTTTTTCTCTTCTCTTCGGAGCAATGTTTTGTCGTTTGAGATTGTATTTCTTGGTTTCCTTTGGTGACAGCATGTGTGTTAACCCTTTGTTGTGCTATTAAAATCCCGGGTACTCAGATTGGCCATCAACTTACCAACCAGTACATGTCTCTCTCCAAGTCAATTGGTTTTTGGTAGCAAATAGAGGGAAATGTGTGAGCACAGACTTGTGCCTAAAAATGTTCTCATTTGGCCACAACGCAGGTATTTCTACATCAGGAGAGAATTCCAAAAGTCTTCTACCATTCTGTGCATTACCACTAATATGCATAACTCCTAAGGAAAATGGAACAGTCCTGGCTTTTCAGGCTTGTAAATCGAGTTATGGATCCTGCAATTGATTATTCCTAAATAGAAGGATGTTCCAACCAAATGCAATGGCCTGTTTCAGAAATTTGTCAGAGATCTGGAATTGAAGTCCACACAAAATATCATCTTGGTTTAAAGAGTTGAATGGCTTGGTACAATTTACAGAAATAGGTTAGAGGCTTCGTGTCTCTTGCTTCATTTAATTCAGCTTTACTCTGCTGATGCTGAAGGAGAGAAAATGTCTTACAAACCTACGTTTGCCATTAGCTGGACAAATGTAATGTCTTTTATACATCTTGCATATTATAGTAATGTTCAGTAAATCACTCATAGTAGCAACAAATGACTTAGATCAAGGTTAATTTTGGTAAGGAATGGCAAGACCACTGGTAGACATATAACCAGAGAGGGTAAGACTTTACAATGTATTTGGATAGTTCTTAAAAGCAGTCTTCTTCAATCTGTGTGCAGAGTCATTCCCACTGCATCTTTGAGCAAAAGAGGAATGTGACTAATGAGCCTACAGAGATCATTTTATGGTCCAAGTTAGTGTCATCATATTAAGCCATGAGTGGTAGGAATTTAAAGGAAATGATTCAATGCATCACAACATTCTGGATCTGAGCAGTGATTCCCAACAGCAACTGTAGTCATGGCATACAGGACATCAGTTTGTCAATACTTCAGACTTTGGGAAGAAAGCACCACTTGTCGGTCAGACTTAATAATCATCTTAGAATCATCCTCTTTGCTTTTTTTCCTGTTTTTTAATAACTGCCTTTGAGTGTTTCAGTTGCTTTATTTGAAGAGCAGAAATACATTAGGCAGCCCATAATGCTTTGGACTGTTGGCCTGAGTCGGGCAATGTCCAGACACAGAGAAAACTTGAGCAAAGGTCAGCACCTGAGCAATGCAAGCTGCATAGTCAGTGAGTGGACCCAACACTGAGGCTTATCGAAGAATCCTGACATGAATGTTTAGAGAGTGCCAGCTAGAGTTTGGAACAATTTGAGCTGAGCAATGCTTCCCTTATCAGTTGCCTAATTTTGGCTTGTATTTTTTCAAAGGTATAATTCTACTGTTTTGCCAGACATGATGGCATGTTCACAGCCTTGGAAATTTAAGGCAAATAACAATTGGTAGAGAATGCTAACCTGCTCGTTTTGGAAGTAATAGTAACTAGCCATAATTTTTTTTGTGAATGTGTCATCTAAATGCACTCTGCTAATGTGTGGGCCTGTCCCAGCAGCATCACCTCATCTGTGGCCATAGAGACACCTTGCCTCAGTACCCAGGAGGAGCTGGGCATGAAGAACCTTTCCTGTTGTATAATTTCTCTATTTTTACCCTGACTGAACACATTTCTGTTTTCAGGAATGTTCCAGCTTAGCACAGATAGCTCCTTAAAAGAAAAGCAAAGAACTTACTTCAAAATCATTTGTTTGCAGAAATCACAGGAGTGATGATAACCAGTGTTTACATTTAGATGCAATTTAAACATGAAAATTAAGTGGAATTTTTGTTTTGCCTTCAAGTATTTTCTGCTGCATCATAGGATAAATCAGTATCCAAGATTTTAAGTAGCTTTATTGCTTGTTATGTCTTCGCTATTTTTCTATTATTTTTGGCGTGCCTTCTTCTGCTGATGCTTATGTTGACATTTATTCTGATTAGTTTAAATGAAGGTTTTAACCCTGGCTTTATCCTTTTAGATGGCATTGCTTGTTAAAGAGTAGGAATAGTAATTGTATCTTACTATGCAATGCATTTAGGTAATTTATATTTAGTGTCTGTAACAATACATTTCTTTTCCAAGGAAAATGAGCCATGCAATTTCTGTGAGAAATCTGTGTTCCTACATTCAGTGGCTCAATGAAAAATTCCCTTTTCAGGTAGCATTTTTGCTATGCTGAGGAGTATAAAGCTTTGAAGTGTTCATGCTTCTGACATTGTGCAAGGGCTGGGAAGATTCTTCTCCTGCTTGTATGTATCCAGTGAGGGAAGGTGCATGGATTCAGGGTGGTGGTAGTTTTTGTTTGCTTGCTTGTTTGTTTGTGTTTTTAAATGAAAAATAAATTGCACTGAAGTGTCGTGTTTCATTCTTTCTGGGTCCAGTTTGGTAAGTTACTGGATTTCTGTGGCTGTTACTGATGTGGCGTGAGGTGAAGGCACTCAACACCCTGTAGATCTGATTCTGGGAATATCACATTTGAACCTCTTCCTGAGTTGTTCTGTTACTGATTTTAAGTCTTTCTGTCTTTCCCTTATTGGTGTCTGCGTGTTGGAGGATTTCTACCTTCAAAACTTACATGAGACTTGCCAATAAACATTTTCAGTGAAATGTAGATACAACCCAGCTTTTCTTAATTCCTACTTTTTCCTTAATTTAAAGCTTTTTTTTTGTTGCTTTTGACTGAAAGATAGCAGGGTAGGGGATCCCTTTTACTGCTGTGATTAAAGAACAAAGGAAAACTCTTAATCCAAGATAATAGTTTTCCTTCATTGGTTTTTTGAGATATGCTTTAGGAAAACATTTGTTCCTACACAACCTGTTTCATTGACTGGAGAATATCACATCACAGGCAGTTGGAGAGTATGTATTTGTCAGGAGCACACTGTTCATTCCCTATGAACTAAAGGGTTTTCATGTTCTTGATGCCTGTCATTTGAAGAAGAGTTTGAGAAGAAGAGTAAATCTGGTTTTCGTTTTCTAAGTGAAAATACTCATTTTGATAAAAGCAAATCCTTCACATCCATAGCCTGCATAAATGATGTGTAAACTATCTGGATGAAATCATCAAAAGCCCAGGATGATTTCTGCAGGCTTGCATCTCTAGAAGCATTGGCATTCAGTTACCCGGGCAAGTCTGTCAGCATTTCCACAGGATTAAAACCTGGCATCGCAAAGTATCCAAATCAAGCATACAGTTAGTTAGCTGATAGAAGAAACCCTTCGCCTTGTTTAAATATACATTCCAGTTTATGTGGCTGCTAATAGTGTGTCTCTTTTCTAACCAGCATTGGAGTTTTTTTCAGCCAAAGGTGAAAAAAATAACTAGACTTGGTTTGGGCAGGTGTTAGTATTGGACGTTTTCGTTTTGTGGACAGAGTGAGAAGACAGATGAATAGGGAAGCTGAAGAAGTTGTGCTCTTTAGACTAAGACACAGTAACTCCTTACTCTCTTCGGTTATATCACTTTGTCTGCAACTGTGGGTTTTGACAGTCTGGTATTGGCTTATTTTATAGTTATGAGCTGAACAGAAGCCTCCCTATTATTGTGTAAATAAATCTGAGAGCTTCTAAAGAAAATAAAAATCTATGTACCAAAAACCATTTATAACAACTTAACTTCTGAAAGTGAAGGATATCTGTCTCCAGTGAAACACTGGTGGCTGATTTGGTTTAGTTACTCATTGATTTGCAGACAAAAAAATAACAAAAAATTATGTGATCTGGTCTGAAAACTCAATTTTTTTACCCCTAGCATTTACTTTGCATCTTTCAACCCACTTCCCAACATTTTATATTTCTATAGCAGTAATTGAACTTGAAAAGTAAGTGCTAATTGATGTACCAAACCTGCTGTAGTGTGATTTAGGTTATCCAGTAAGTCAGGCTTCTCTCTGACACTAGAGAGATGGCATAGCATGTTTCAGATGATTAAAGCCAATCCACTGCTAAGGCTTGAATTGAACGTTGTGCATTTAAAAGTAGTGTGCACGCAGAATATTGCTTGAAAATGTGGAAAAAGTGGATGTTATTTCATAACATTAAAAGAAACAACACATTCATGTAATTAGTACCCTAAGGAAATGAATCAAAGCTATGTAAGGTAATTAAAAAGGCTTGTGATAAGCACAACTTCTAAACTAGTTTGTTGTGGATGCACTATTTTGATTTCTTGTGATGGCTACGTTCTTGGAATCGCATTTGAGAGGTCAAACTGAGTCCCAGGAGCTTATCAGGCTCAGACAAATAACAGCCGTGTTATAAACCAGAAAATAATGCAGGGAGGAGAGAGGAGAAGGACAGAAAAGTACATCTGGAAAGGTCAAAGATACTCTCACAAGTACTGGTGGCCAGTTTTCTACTGATTTGTATATCTTCTGTTTTAAGAGTGTTTGTTTTATTGTGTTGTAGAAATAGCGCCAAATTTAAAATAATCTATTCTAAAGATAATTATTAAGGCCGATTATTAAGGGTGGTATATTATTAACCTTACCTTTAATTTACAAAGATCATAAATCTATTTGAACAAGGGCAAGACCACTATCTAGAAAGCAGAGGTAAGAGCCAAGAGCTTTGGATCTTTTCTGGGTGGTTGTTCTGGGCTGTGTACCAGCTCTATGTGCAGTAGTAAGAAATGATTTTCTGGGATCCATTCACAGTATAGTGACCACTTGATCCAGAGCTGCAGAGAGGATCTTCCCCAGCCTGCTACAGGTGAGCCGTGAGTCTCACAGCTCTTGCTCTATCCTGGGAGATTTGCTCTCCTTTCTTGGATCTGTGCAAAAATGGTGTTTTTAAATTTTTAAAAATTTTTTTTATTTTTTATTTCGCTCATTATCCTTTGTGAAATACTCCATACTGAAATGATGGTTGAAACACTTGTGTGGCAAAACCTCGTGACTGTCATTTCCAGTGAATGTTTTGAACAATACTGAAGCAGTTTGGAAACACCTTTTAGTACACAAATTAATTCACAGTCTTGCTTTTTTCTCATATATGAAACAAGATTTTATCTTCTTAAAGTCCACACTTCTCTAAAGCAGACATTGTAGTCAGTGATAAAAGGTACAAGGAAGTCACAGCTGTGAGTTAGAATGAACTACATTCTCATGTTTTCATTTTAGTTTAACTTAATTCCTATCCCAGTTTCTTCTTGTACTTTTAAACCATATCCTTCCTGTTATCAGTAGATGCTCCCTAATTAAAAGCTTCTAAAATGTAACATAAATTAAGTACAGAGGAAGGAGGCAAGAATAAACAAATGTTTATAACTAGCTTGCTGTGAGTCTGGGGTGTAGCTGGTTTACATGGATAGTTGAATAAAGCTTAAAAAACATCCAAGCTGTAGATGCCGAGACAAAAAATTTGGAGAAGGCTGGATTACTACCTGAGACAAAAAGCCCTGTATGATTCAGGAACTGGAAATACAAACTGGATCATTAGTGATGTATTCCTTGCCTCTCTATCTTAATGATATCGGCATGAGTGAATCTAGATATCAAAACATTCCTTGAATTTTTTCAAAGTCGGAAATGGTGACTGCTTTTTTTTTGCGTTACCAAGATGAAGACTTTGTGTAGTGAGTTATTGCTTCTGACCCAGCTCCTCTTCTGCTTTATAGCACCGAAAGTCTGCTGAAGGACGGGTGAAACATAGTAAAGTACATCTCAGCAACAGTAATTCTGAAGCCATTGACACAAATTATTGCTATTATTGCTGTGCTAGATAGTGCTGTGTCAGGCTGAAATTGCATTTGGGTGTCTTTTAAGTTTCTCCACTCTCCTCTGCTGTCGGGCAGAACATCAGCTCAAGACCCCAAGGGCCATGTTAATTACAGCATCACTTTGCAAATTTAGTTCCACTTTTTTTTTTTTTTTTAGTGTTAATGTCAGCAGTGTATTCTAATTTCCTCAATTCAGATAGCAGTGATTCTGCCAAAAATAGTTACACTGGAATTCCTTGTGTCCAGCTACATGATGATTTTGCATATTGATTTCTGCTGATTTTTTTTTAACAAGTACATGAAATGGTTTAGTTTGTAGTCCTTGTGGAATAAATTTATCTTGTTAGACACTGGAAAATAGAAACTTCTTCTCCCCAGCCAGTGTGCATGCCAAAGAGTATAAGAGAAGTACCTGGCTAGGAGGTAAAAAAATGTGCTATTTACTTTTGATGGGAAAATGAGATTTTAATTTGTTAATGTCTTCATCTGATACATTCAAGACATTTGCTATTAGTAATGAACAACAAGGAAAATCAAGAGCAGCTGTACATTCTGAGGAACTATCTGTCAGAAGCTGAGCTGAGATTACTAATGTCTAGCTTTTTGTATTATTCAAACGGACACCATCAGCATTTCCCTCTATTTCTAGGGATTTTTTCATTTCAGTATTTGAGAAGTTGGAGCGAGACAAGAACCTGACAAATTCTCATAACCCCTTGAATAATACCTTTACTCTCAAACGTGCCATGCCATTAATGGTACTAATATTTAGCGTTGCTAAAGGAATTTTCATCATCACGTTTTAAAAAACTGTGCACAAACAGATTGGAAATGTTAATCCCAGTGTACTGATAGGAAGAACTAAGCAAAATAATTTTGTATATTTTAATGGTGAGATGTTTGAGGAGCTGGCATTACACTCATCAGTTCTCTTATTTCCCATCTGTTCCCTGAGCAGCTGCATGTACATGGATTTTTCTCTTTCCCCCAGTTGTGGGCGGAGAACAGAGATGGGTGAATGGAGCAAGGAAACGCAGCACTTGAGCACACGAATTCCCTGACTCTGGGTCCGGGTATTGGGTGTGGAGGGATATCTGGCAGGAAGCGGCATGGGACCTGTTGGAGCAGAGATAACACAGGAGGAGAAGAGGGAGCAGGATGCTTTGCGTGCTGCTTGGCCCTGTGTGATGTGGCTTTACCAAAGAAGAGTGTCACTGAGATGAAACAGGCTCAGAATAGAGATCAGCTTGGCAGAAGCCTGTCAAACCAGTTGCATGCGAAGCTCTCAGACATTGGAGATGTTCCTGCTCTTCCCATTCCCACTATTTTCTATTCCAGCCTATCTGATCTGCAGCTGTGTTCATCTGTCCTCTCTCAAGCGCTCCCTTTTCGTCTAATATGAACTTTATTGCTATTTTCCTTTACTCTTTTTCTCTCTTTGTTTCCTTATTTTCCTTTCATTTAGTTTGATCTTCTGATTATGCCCTTTCTTACGTCATCTTGGCTGTTTTACTTTACTAATAATTTCCTGGCAAAGCCCCTTCCAGCTGTAGGGAAGGAACATACCTAGCTCATTCAATATTTACTGACCATCATATTCCCTCTGCTTCCGAGTTGTATTAGCAAATCCTTGTGTGTTTTGTCAGCTCCTGTGAGCAGGACTGACTGCTGTATATTGGACATTTAGAGAAGGGAGCTATCACTTTGAAAACGCTTTATCCATGAGTCTGTATTTGCCTATTCATAATCCTCTGTCGCACAAGCACTTGAAAAATTCCATCCTGTGCAGTGCCAAGCAGTAAAAGCTTGAAACAGTAAAAGCTGTTCCTCCAGAGGCTCAAAGCTCTGTCAGCTCTCCCTAGCTGGAGGGCAGGCAGCAGGTTAGACTTGCCTGCATCAGATCACTTCACTGTGGCCATTTATTTTCGTATGTTTAAAGTCAAATCAGAATAGGTGTTTGAAAAATCTTAGCCATAAAGTTTTATACATATAGTTTCAGCAGCTCAGGTTCCCAGTGACAATCTTGGTCTCATGTCTACATACAGAGTCTTAAAAAATGTGTGTGAGTTTGTGTATATACCTACAAACAGGCCTGACTTGGGCTTCTTTTGTCTATTCATGACATAAACAGAACTTTTTTTCTTAAAATTACTTCTTGGTCATTCTAAGTTAGTATATGAAGAATTAGCAACAGAAATATATTCTGATTGTAAAATTCTGATTTTACAAAGCATATAAAAACATTTTTAAATAGGCATATTTAAGCATGTAATTTAATAATAAAACATTATTAATATTTGGTATCAGTAAAGGACCTAAGAGCAGAATTGCCTGACCTTGATTTTCTGACTGTATCACTTACATGGCCACATTATTCATTTGCTATGGTCAAAATGAAAAAAAGAATCTGGAATTGTTTTCATAGCCCAAGGAAAATATGTGAGCAGTAATAAGAAGACTGGCCATGTCAAAATCTGGAATCATTCTTCAAATTTGCTTTGAAAATTAAGCTTTTAACACCAAGCAACTGGCTCTCCTAAATATCTTGTTTCAAGGAAAATACTGCAAGCAATAAATTGCAGTATCAAATGGCCACTGTAACTAAATCTTGTTCTTCCTTCAGTGGCCTCAGGACAATTGGTCTAAAGTCTCCTTTAAAGAAAAGGGCTATAATTACTACTGCAATTGTTTGCTTTGCCTCAGATGTAGAAAATGTGCTTCCTCCTCTTTTGTCCTTTTTATGGCTATTTTAGCTTAATCTTTCAGTGTTTAACTGTTTATGCCTAAGTAGATTCTCTGTAAGGTTTAAAGGCTGTAAGTGACTAACATGCAAATTGGCAGCTTTTCTGATAAGTTTAACATCAAAATTAATTAATATTCTAAAATAAAAATTTTGTGTTTGCTCTCAATGTACAGAAATTGTAATGTTTACATAACAAATGATCTACTGATTATACTTTTAATGAGATTAAAAAGCACACACTAATTAAAAATATTAAAAATCCTTTGGAATTTGTTTTTACTGGAAATTAATACTCAACATTTTGCAGGACAGAGGGTCTTGGCAGATCTAAACAAAGCTGTTTCTACACAGTTGCTGATATTTATAATCTACAATAGAGGAAAGAGTGTTTTATGAAT
Source organism: Dicrurus megarhynchus (assembly GCA_013399195.1). Taxonomy (NCBI): domain Eukaryota; kingdom Metazoa; phylum Chordata; class Aves; order Passeriformes; family Dicruridae; genus Dicrurus; species Dicrurus megarhynchus. The sequence continues at coordinate 112,421 of VXAD01013340.1, forward strand.
GTTGAGAAAAGATCAACACTAACACCTAACAGATGGATTGTATCAGGAGAACATTTGCTAAAAATACTTGATCTTAAAGACCTGCTGATACTTCATGGAAAAGATTTGAAAAACGATTCAGCGTAGATGAAAGAAAAAGACTTCTCATAACACAGATCTCACAACTGTATACATTGTTTTAATGGACTAATTAAACAGATCTCATTCTCTGAATTAGTTGTTCCACATGTCAGTTTGTTTGGTTGTGGGTTCTTCTATGAGACTGTAGGGTTTGGCCTCAGCATTACAAACAGACTTCTGTATATTGCATTTTTAAAATGCATATGCAGAAACTTTAAAGACAAATAATTAGATTTACATACTTAATTGAGTTTAAATAGCAAGCACACTGTGAAAAGATCATTTGTGCAGAAACTTTCTGGCTTTTCTAGCTATGTAAGATGGGAAACCAGGCTTAAACAGTTTGTAACTGGAGATGAATAAGAATTCAGAGGCAGAGAGATGGAAGTTCATTGTTTGTAAAATATTTATTTTGCTACAGTGCATGAAAGTAATGGATTTCAGGGGGCATTAAATGATTCATATTCTCTTTAAAGGAAAAAGTTCTTCTTGCTGTAGTATGAATTATGTTAAAAATACATTTGCTAAAATCTGCTGTTAGCACAGAGCATCTCTAACTGTCCTAAGTAGCCCTGTGACTCCCAGCCCGGACAAGTGGGAGCATGTCAGTGCCTTGGATGTATTCCTGTCTTTCGCGCTGGGAACTGAAGGATGAGGCCAATAATGGTCTAAACTGAGGGGACTTCAACTTGCTTCTCTCATCACTAAACTACAGGGGAAATGCCAAAGGGAAAATGGTTCAAATCTTTGCAGCAGTGCTTACAAGTAAAGCTCTGGTGTGTAGGGTTTGCATGGGAAGGTTTGGGGGGTGGGGGGAGCCTGGGGGGGGGGTGCTACGAGGGCGGCTTCGGTGAAGCTTCCAGAAACTTCTCCTGTGTCCAATAGAGCCACTGCCAGCTGGCTCCAAGATGCACCCGCTGCTGGCCAAGGCTGAGCTCAGCAGGAATGGTGGTAGAGTCTCTGGGAAAATGTATTTATTAACAGAAGAAGGGTTACTGTGCAAGAGCAATTGCAGCTGGAGAGAGGAGTGAAAATACATGAGAGCAACAGCCCTGCAGACACCAAGGTCAGTGCAGGAGGGTGAGGAGGTGCTCCAGGCACAAGAGCCAATTCCCCTGCAGCCTTCGGCACAGCCCATGGCGAGGCAGCTGTGCCCCTGCAGCCTGTGGAGGAGACCTGCACTGGAGCAGGGGCATGCTCAAAGGAGGCAGGGACTCTGTAGGAAGCCTGCGCTGGAGCAGGCTCCTAACAGGACCCCTGGACCCACAGAGAGAGGATCCCATGCTGGAGCAAGTTTGCTGGCAGGACTTTAATAGCAAGGGGGACTCATGCTGGAGCCGCCTGTTCCTGAAGGACTGCACCTCATGGAATGGACCCACATTGGAAAATTTAGTGAAGGACTGTGTCCCATGGCAGGGATCCCACACTGGAGCAGGAAAAGAGTGTGAAGAATCTCTCCCTGGGGAGGAAATTACATGTGTGAGATGAACTGACCACAGGCCACCCCTTTACCCCTGTCCCCTGTCCCCCTGTGCTCTTCTAGAGGAGACAGAGAAATCAGGAGTGAAGTTGAGCCCAGGAGGAAGCAAGGGGTAGAGGGGAAGGTGTTTTAAGGTTTAAGATTATTTTCTATCATTACTATTTGCTGATTTGATTGGGAAGAAATCAAATTTCCCCAAGTTGAGTTTGTTTTGCCCAATATGGTAATTGGTGAGTGATCTCTTCCTGCCCTTATCTCAACCCATGAGCCTTTCACTATATTTTCTCTCCGCAGTCAAGCTGAGGAGGGAGATGATAGCGCAGCTTTGGTAGGCACCTGACATCCAGCCAGGGTCAACCCATCACAGCTGGATACTTCAGAGGTGGATTGATCCTTTGCATACAACCATCTTCTTATAGCTTGTAAATTTGTCCCCCTGTTGGTGCAAAATGAAAGATTCATCACTGGATGTTTGCCAAGTTTACTCATTTTTCCTATTTTTCAGGTAAAATGGCTCTCCAGTTCCCAAGAATAAGACTGGTATTGTTCCTTTCCTGAAATAGCTGTAACACTTCTGAGTTTTGGAGTTCAGATTTGGTATTTGGCTACAGGACAAGCATTTGCCCCTGTCCAATACTATTTTATTGCTTAGACAAGTTTTAACCAATAGGTGAATTTTCAGACTTCTTAATATTTTAACAAACATATTCGGTAAAGAGTGCATCCATGCGGAACATGGTCTGCCTCAGAGATGAAAGAGACTTTTTAGGCAAATACGTTTCCATGCAGTTCTCAAATGCAAATAATAGTGCTATTTCATTAGTATGAAAATAAGCTGAGGAACATTATTAAGCACACAGATAATTCCATGTCAAATGTCATGACTCCTGCCAGGATATTTTTATAAATTGGTTTTCATGGCTGATTTTGAGCAGCACCTGAGCAAAAAGTAAACAAAAAGTGGCCTCATGCTCAACAGCAAAAATGAAATTTTTTAGTAGTTAGAACATCCATTCCTCCTTCTGAGTCAGGCAGATGTTATTTGGGGAAAAGCAGCCACCCATGTAGTACAATACAATGGGCCAAATCCAGGCTATACACATAAAGTTCAAACTAGCATTTCCTAACTCTCAAGTGGTTCTCCATACAATCATTATCTTAAAGCATAGTTTTGCTGTAAAAGAAACATTTTCAATGTAGCTGGTGCTGTCTCTATCAACCTGTGTGCTGAGGAAAGCCGTATCTGAAATTGTGCAGAATAATTTGCTGTTACTACACGTCTTTAGCTGCTTTGCCCCTGTTTGTAACCTCAGTACTTGTTTTTCCTAAACTACTGTATATGTAGGTGTTTGCCCTTATAAAACATGTCTGTGAACATCCCATTACTCTCTAAGTGCTTCAAGTCAAGAGCTTGCAAAAATTTTCAGAGCGTGGCCTATATTTTTGCTGTATTTTAGGTTGCAGAGTCTGTGCCTTCCAGTTCTGACTTTATATCCTGACTTTCTGCTTTATCAATACTTCAGCTATTGCTCAGAAGAAAAATAAATATTTCAGGAGTATTTTGTTCCTCTTAATGCATTTCAGCAGTTGCAGAGGACCCATGGCTATCAGATAATAGCAAGCTTATCTGGAAACTTCTTAGCTCAGCACTGGTGAAGCACACATTACATTATGAGAATCTCTGCCATAACTGATATTTCTCCCACAGATACTGTAAATTCCAGGTAATGAGCAAAGAGTGCGTTTCCTAACTTGTCCAGATTGGTTATATGCATCAATGCTTAACAGGAACTTTATCATCATTACAAAAATCTGGCTCTGGGAAAGAAATGTACTCCTCATTCCCAAAGGTAAGCTGCTGTTTGAATGGCAGACTCGAAGCCAAATGTTGCCTCACTGTTGAAAAAGCTTTGTTAAATCAAGCTGAATTCTGCCTCTCGTGTAAGCCTAGAAAAAATATTGTTGCCTTTGTATTGGGTAAATCAGAAGTTCTGGTAACAGAACCCACGGCAGCATGAAAATGTCCTTTGCTTTTAGAAGGGAAACTGGAACCAGAAAGCTCTGTTAAAAGGCCCTTATTACAGCTTCAGGGTATAGATAGCAGGCTGGGATGGGAAAAAAAATTTCCCTCCAGACAGAAATGACAATTATGTTTTGAAAACACTTGAAGAGGGCGAAAAATACGGTCAGATTTTTCTGTGGCACTTGCTTAGCGAGCTCAGTTCTAAAACTCCATGCACACAAACTAACCCTAGGTCGGTGCCCTGGGCTACATCCAAAGCAGGGTGGGCAGCAGGTGAGGGAGGGGATTCTGCCCCTCTGCCCCACTCAAGTGTGACCCCACCTGCAGTGCTGTGTCCAGATCTGGGGTCTGCAGCACAGGAAGGACACGGAGTTGTTAGAGTGAGTCCAGAGGAAGACACCAAGATGATCAGAGGGATGGAGCACCTCTGCTATGAGGAAAGCCTGAGAGAACTGGGGTTGTTCAGCCTGGAAAAGAGAAGGCCCAGGGGTGACCTAACTGTGGCCTCCCAGTACCTGAAGGTGGCTACAGGAAAGATGGAGAGGGGCTATTCACTAGAGCATGGAGTGGCAGGACAGGGAGGAATGGATCCAAACTGACAGAGAGTAGGTTTAGATCAGATGTTAGAAAGAAATTCCTTACTGTGAGGGTGCTGAGGCCCTGGCACAGGTTGCCCAGAGAAGCTGTGGCTGCCCCTGGATCCCAGAAGCGTTTGAGGCCAGGCTGGATGGAGCTCTGAGCAACCTCGTCTAGTGGGAAGTGTCCCTGCCCATGGCAGGGGGCTGGAACTGGATCATCTTTAAGGTCCCTTCCAACCTAAACCATTCTATGATTCTATGGTGTATTATTGAGTCTTTAGACTGGCTTTGTTTTAAACTTTTGGTGTTTAAATGTGTTTGTGTTTGTGCTTTTTGCTTACCCATTCATGACTGTTGGGGATGGTATTTTACCGTGACACTCTGTGTTTCTTTGGTGCTGGATGTTCACTTACACCATGATGCCATTAGAAACAAGCTTTAAAATAATTTTCAGATAGGGCTTCTTTCAGTGGAAATTTGAAAAAGACAAAGCTTTCTGAGGGTGTGAATGGAAACCTCCATTAGGGTATTTTTGGTTTTTGTCTGGGTGATCTCCAGCATGGACTGAAGCATGGAACTGCACATTTTGCTTCTCACCTGGGTGCCTCTCTGGGAGGAAGAGTGACTCCTCGTGCCCCAGGCAGTGTCTGGCTGCTGTGCTGTCTCCCTGTGGGATGAGGACAGCTAACAGGAAGAAACCATAATTTCCTGATTAATTGGTTCATCACCTTTCTTGGAAGCAGCTACTACTGTGTTTCTCCCATTAGCCTTTTCCTTCCATCAGCAAATATTTTTTTACATTTTTCAAATGTTAAATGTTGTTTTTTTCCCTTTATTTTTTTCTTCTTTTTTAAAATCCCTTGAGGTTCTCACTTTGAAGACAAATTTTGTTAGGTCATCTCTTCCATCTCCTGGCACATTCAGGGTTGTCCCACAAAAGCAATGATAGCTTTTTGTCCAGTTTAGTGCTTCACTTTCAACTGGAGAGGAGACTACAGATGATGGTCTAATGCATCTCAGTGGTAGCTACTTTGTGAGATGTGACATTGAGATTCCTGGATTTTTTAATGCAATGTGTCAGCTTATGATTCATATTTAAAATACTTCACCTGCATGAGTAATAACAATTTAAAAAGTACCCTCCTTAATAATCTATTGTGTGTCTTGTAAGAACAATTTCCAGGGCAGGAACAGATTAATGGAGTCAGGTCTGATTTAGCATAATTTCCCTTTGAGATTCTGCAACACATGAACTACATGATTTGTTTGTTTGCAAAGGTTTTGAGGTTTGTGTGTTTTTATTTCAAATTAGAAAAAAAGCCATCTTGCAGTCACACATTTATAAAAATTCCCCTCTAATCTTTACTACCTGTTTTGACTGGTATCTTTTTTGTCCTCTTTGTTGGGGTCAAAATAGCTTTAAATTAAAGTTTTAAATGAAAATTTGCCCCAAAAAAATCTGACTTACATGCTCCTAAGTAATTTACAGCATCCTGTGTCAGAAACTGCTCCAGATGGTTAATTATATATATATGTTAATTATGAACCTTATTTCTGCCTGAGCTTTGCTAGACTCAGACCTTTGCTTAGTTTATGATAACATAGAATCATAGAAAGGTTTGGGTTGAAAAGGACCTTAAAGATCATTTAGTTCCACCCCTGTGCCATGGGCAGGGACATTTCCCACCAGACCAGGTTGCTCCAGCCTGGCCTCAAACGCTTCCTGGGATCCAGGGGCAGCCACAGCTTCTCTGGACAGCCTGTGCCAGGGCCTCAGCACCCTCACAGTAAGGAATTTCTTTCTAACATCTGATCTAAACCTACTCTCTGTCAGTTTGGATCCATTCCTCCCTGTCCTGCCACTCCATGCTCTAGTGAATAGCCCCTCTCCATCTTTCTTGTAGCCACCTCCAGGTACTGGGAGGCCACAGTTAGGTCACCCCTGAGCCTTCTCTTTTCCAGGCTGAACAACCCCAGTTCTCTCAGGCTTTCCTCATAGCAGAGGTGCTCCATCCCTCTGATCATCTTGACTTGCTCCAACAGCTCCATGTCCCTCCTGTACTGGGGATATCCAAGAGTGTTTTTAATGTCAGATACCTCTGCTGATGTGTGCTGCAGGGACTGGTGGGAAGACAGCCTGCTCTCAGTCTCACTATAATTTTCGTGCCCATTGGGGTCGAAGGTTTACCAGGTTGTTACCCGTTCCTCCTCTTAGCTCCAGGTGTGGTGGGTTCAGGACAGCCAGTTCTTGGTGGACTCTTGCTTAACTTGATGGATCCTGCCCCTTGCGGGGCTGGGAAGCCGCGGTCCAAGGTCTTGGTTTGTTACATCTCAAGCAGTAACAACAGTAACACCCATTGGAGCCTATCCTAGAGTCATAGGCATCAGCTGCTAGCTCCAGGTTTGTTTTTAATCAGGCATATATTCCTATTTCATTTTTTTCATTTTTTTCCTTGCTTTGAGAAGATACTTGAAAACTACCTAGTATTTATTTTAATATTTACCTAGTTATTTAAATTGTTTAAAATTTATTATTTTCCTTATGGGTAAAGGGAAGGGGTAGTAAAGTCTCTAGGTAGGTGTTCATAGCAGTTAATTTGATGCCTTTGTCACCATGCTGTGATCTGGCCCTGCAGGAGTTAGTAAATGGCAGTGGCCTAAGAGTTAAGTTGTGTTTGGGGAGCTCTTGGCACACAAGTGTCACACGGTGCTGCACCCTTGGCACCTCCCAGATACAGACCTCCAGCGAGCAGCAGCATATGATCGCATCAAAAATTTATGACCCTGGGGAAGGGCACAATGCCAAGTGATGAAAATGGACAAAAGACACCAGAAAAACCTGAGGAATAGACTGGAAGCTTCTGACACCTTATATTGTAAGGGACAGAAAAAAGCAAGACAAAACCACTTTCACCAACTCCCAGAGGAAGGGAAGAATGACACTTCACGCTGTTTTTTGTCAGAAAACTCTTAGTGGAGATGAATTATAACCTCACTAAACCATACCCCCCACTGCTGCTTCTGTGTCCAAGACAAAAGATATTGTTGTTGGGAAAAAGTAGTTGTAGGGTCTGATTCTTTTCATTATCTTTTTCTTTTCTTTTAAGACAACAAAGGAGTACAGCTGTGAACTGATCCGATGTAAACATCTGCAGAGATAAATATTTTTGGTATGTTTATTTGATCTCAACCTTTAATCTCTTGGCATTTTAATAGCATTTATTTATAATGTTACCATGATTTTCACCCTTACAGACCTCCATTGCCATTTCCAAAAAGGATGCTCAGCTCCACCACAGACCTAGATTGGGAAAATCTGTGATTAGTTTGAATTTCTGTCCTAGTGAACTTGTCAATATCTCTCTGAGAAATAATCTCATTCCCATATTACTGACTTCCTTTAATTTGAGTCTATGTACAATTACTCTAGGTAATAAGGACTTATTAGTTGTACAAAATCACTAAAGACAAAATCTTAGTAGTAACTTTGAAGTTAAATCACATTTTTCCAACCAACCTAAAAAATAAATCCTACGAATAGTTTTATAATTGAAATGCTGGCAGGACTTTATTCGTAGCTGCATAAATACCACTGCTAAGATGTAGCCCTGGAAGTATAGAACTACCTGTTTGTAATTTTAGATACAGTTATATAAATTTGTTCTGTTTGTGTCACATAATGAACTGAAGCAATGCTGCAGGCAGTTAATGAGGTTTGCTCCAACTTAAAAATATAATATTTGCAGAATTCTTCTGCGTATGTTGTGGCATTAAAATATTGTTATGCTGTACTGCTACTGACATTGTTGCTCTTAACAATAAAATCAAAATGGTGCTTACTGCTATTTATTTTGAAGTGGGGGTTACATAATGTTTTGTGGAGAGTAATGTCCTTTTTCAGCCTGGAAAATGTAATTTTTCAGTCATGTCTTTAGTCTGAAAGACACAAAATGTATTTCCTTTTGAAGACCAGTATCTTTCACTGACAGTCCGTTCTGGGTGTCAACTGGGCTTTTTTTTCAAGGGCAGGATGTCAAGGGGTCTCGTAACATCTGGTGTTGTGATCCTTCTGCTTCCCCTCATAGAGTGAGGCACCTTTTCTTTTTCAGTTTCTGAGGCACAACAATTCCGTGGACAAGAAAAGTAGAGGTGCAAAGCACATTTTCATGGGCTGGAAGGACACTTTGCTCCTGGCACCTTCCCGTGTTGCTGTTAGCCTGCTGGCCAACATTTAGTATGAAGTCACTCTTCACATCACAAACACATCCCACCGCCTGTACCCACTATGAATTTCCAGGCCCATGGTGAATGGTGGGTGCTGGGTCTCATATTTTGCACTAGAAAGTCACTGACTTGCATAAAATAAGTATTGTCTGGGATAGACGAAAACATTACAGGAAGGACAATACATTTAAGGGTGGTAAAATACCCTAAATAATGTGGTCATGTAAGTTGCATTAACCCTGGGAGGAAGGGAGAGGGAAAGTTATTGTAAGACCTTGAGTTGGCCGGAGCTGGGAAAGGGATCTGCCCAGTGGCAGAGCCATTAGATTCCAAAAGCCACATTGTATTTGGATGTGAACTACAATATCTCACATCTTACACAGAGAAAACTTGAAGTGATTAGGCAGGACAGAACCAAAATGAAAAGGTTTTGCAGACAATTTCCCCTTTTGTCCTGGCTGGCAGCTTCCTGCTTTGAAGCTTTGTTTCAGTCAGCTCAGTGCCCTTGGATAACAGCAGGGTGATGGGAAGAAGGTTTTGGAGACCCGACTGCCGACCCCGTGCCTCCTGTGGGAGCCTCTGTCAGAGCAGGGGTTCTCCACTTCTTGCTGGGGGTCCCCCCTTCCCTGTCTGCCACAACCAGCCAGGGAAACTTTCTGCTGTGGGGAAGGGCCAGCTCCCTCCAGCAGAGAGCCAGGCTGTTGTTCTCCCCTGGCCCCTTTGTGGGGACAACACTTGGTATCAAGAAGCTAAACAAAATACTGCCTCTCAAAGTAGATTCCTTTCAGATACAATGAAAGATTGGGAAAATGGCAGTTTTTGGTAAAAAGCAGCTTTCAGACTGCAACAGTTTGAATTGTTCTGCAGTAGGATTACTCTTCAGGTTTGGATTAGATACTCAGATGTATGTCAAAATCAGCTTCTTCTCATAAGAGGGCTGTGGTTTCTCTTTTTCTGTACTAAGTCCGCTGTTCTTGACTTCTTCTGAGGATCCCCATGGGCTGTGGTCCCTGCAGATCTTGTCTGGGCAGTAGCAGTAACCGAGAGCCGCTGGAGCCGGGCCTGCACTGCAGGACAAACACCAAGCTGGTAACTCATACCCAGCTCTGTGCTGCCGTAGGGCTTTTAAGACCCGTGTCTGTATCTGTGCACTATACTGCAGCAGAGGCACAGCAACGCATGTTGGCTACTAAATTGAGTCCCAATCTCTGTGATACCTGGCTGTTTCAGCCTGTAAGCAGCTTTGAGTGTCCCACATACCTGTTTGCAGCTCCCTTTCATCACAGACATCCTCCTCCAAGAGCCTTCTGCAGACCCAGTGCTACCTCACTCTCACCTGCCCCAATTTCTGTGGTTCCAACTTATATGATTTTGAGTGAATTCAATGCTGTGAATTCTAATTTTCATGTCAAGTGCCTGTTCTTCACATATCAAATGAATGTGTGCAATTTCAGAGTTTTCTTGGCTGTGTCTTTGGCTTCTGTGTGTTTTTGGGAAGGAAGATGTTCTTCCTAAATTTTCTTTAAAAATTAGTTCCCTTTGGTTAGTTTATTGTTTTGTTATATTTGTTTTGTTACAGTCTGTACGAGAGTAATCCTTACCAAAACAGATTTTTACTGGTACAGATTTTTTACTGGAGAGATGGAAATTCATTACTTCGCTTTAATTTCTGTGTCTGGCTGCTTTGTTACATCTCTGCTCAATAGGAGTTTTGCCCCAAAGCATATAATAGAAATTACCTCTTCTGCTACCCCTTACAAATGACTCCAGGTTAAACTTCCAGCACTGCACCTTGCTGAGGACTATTAGAAAGCATCACTGTACTGATACATCCCATAGGTGCAGCTCCCCCAAAGTTCTGTTCGTGTGACTGACGGATTTCTGCGAGGGAGCTGAAGGTGGATGGGCTGTAAAAGGGAGAGAGTGGAGTTAGGACATTTCTACTTGCTGTAAATTCCAAATTTAACTATTGGCATTCACTGGCCTCTGCTTGGCCTCACAGAGCATTTCTATCCTATTCTGTTGTAAGACAGTACTATGGAGCTTCTCATAAAATATCCATCAGTGATCCCAAGTGTTATCCTTTGTTATATGCCGTATGTTCCGACTACTTACCGAATTTTCATTATTCCTTAATTGCCTACATTTTAAAATGAGGTGTGGAGTTGTGAGACAGAATATTCAGGCACTTACCTAGACTTTGAATAATAAACTAGATAAATGTTTTTTTTTATAAAGCAGAAAAGAGAGCATTATCTAAGAAAAGAATTGCACTCATGAGCTCTCGACAACAACATGTGGATCTCTTGCTTTTATACCTATGAAACTAAATTTCAAAACATATTTGGTTTGTTCAATGTACACCTTGTTTATAGAGCTTTTTAGTTAAAATTATCCACCCAGATGTTTGATGATCAAGAGGAAGCCAGTTAAAGCACGAATTAATGCAGTGCTCAGTTATTAAGTATTTAATTCTCAGCAGTCGCCCATTAGAACAAGTTTTGTGTCTCTGTGCAATATAGTTAGGTATTGATTAAAGAGAGGGTTAACTTATACATTGAAATAGGAGAAGTTGGTAAGTCATAGCACAGAAAAACAGTAGAAAAAAGTTACTTCAAGTAATAAATAGAAATTATATGAGCTAGCATTTATTGCCTGGTGTTGCATATGGCTCTTCTGTCTTTGCTGGTGAAGGCATTATTAGATCTGTCTCCAATTTGTTTACAAAATGTGCCTGCATCCACTTCGCCTCGTAGCAAAGGTGAAGCCTGCAGCCTTGGCTCTGTAAGCCCTGGGACACTGACAGGGTCAGCTCAGACAGACATCTTAGCCTGTTTCAGAACAGGGACTGTGCTTGTATCACAGTCACTACCTCGGTGCCCCATTCAAGAGAGAAGAGCCTTGCAAATCAGGAACAAAATGAAGTTAGGACTAAAATCCAACCAGTTCACTTGAATGCCATTTTTTTATGACAGCCCATCGCTCCATGCTGTGGGGGAAGCTTGTTATTTTCAGCAAGAAAATAGGAAAATGGGACGTAAAACATTGTGTCTGGGGCATATGTGCCCTTCCATGTTTTTATTGCAAGGCCAGGCAGCACTATCATGCTAACATGGTGCATGGTGCTTCAGCATCCCTGAATCATCAGGGTCCCATGGCTCACTAGATCTTCATGGCCTTTTATCTGAGGCTCAGTCTGTGGCATTGTTCCCTAGTGGCAGAAGCAGAGCAAGGCAGATGGCAAAAGCCATTTATTTGTTGGAAAAGCTGAGGTGGAGACAGGAGAATTGAAGGAGAAGGTATCTGTATAAATGTGTACAATGAGGAAGACCAGGAAGGACAGTAAACAGTTGCTTACAAGGGTTAAAAAGCAGGAAAAATCAGTGTCCTGTTTCTTGGTTAATGTACCCCATTGATTTCAGAAGATCTCTATTGCAAGTTGTCTTTTTTTGCTTGTTTTTCTGAAGGCAGGTGATCCAGTGGTAATATTCTCACCATCTCTATTTCTGTCTAGCCTTCAAAGTTAAAATGTCCTGTACATAAAGATTCTGTGTTCTGGTGTGTAAAGCTTGCATCCAGCTTCGGTTTGGGATTGGAGCATTTTCCTCAGAAATGGGAAAAGCAGTCAGAAACCGCGTTAATAAATGAGACAGAGAATTCATGGCTGTATAAACTCAGGAAAATTAAACTGGTACTACTCTTTTGTCATCATGGAAAGCTAAGTCACAGGTCATCGGGTTGGCAAGTACCTTTGTCGCTTCCCTACCGTCAGGCTGCAAACCCCTCAGACAGATGGTGCTTCATTGCCCTGCAACGTGCCATGGGTGCAAAGAACCCACAGCCAATACAGATCCCAATACATGCCCTGCTATTCCCACCTCAGCCTGCCACCTCATCCTTCCCGTCACAGCCCTCACTACTGCTTTCCACTCCATCACTCCCTGGCGTGATTTCGCTTGAGACTTGCTGTTTCATGAAATAATCCAGGAACAGGATGGTTATATATATACATAAATATAAGGAAAAAATCCTCAGTGATTCTCTAATATCTCCATAAGCAGTCTCATCACATTCTTTTTAATTTGTTTGTGTGCAAGTAATTTTCAGCAGGGATATTGGAAAGTCTGAGCTGGGTTTCAGTATGTTCTGATAGTCGACTGCAAAATTGTTTTGCATTGTGTCTTTCTTGACACACTTTTGTCTCTCAGGAATGATTTTGCATTTCTGTTTCACTCCAAGTTCTTCCACGCCACCCAGGGACACACCAGGCAGAGCTAATCCTACAGCAGTGATGGAGAAGGTGATAAGGAAGGAGGCAGCAATTTACAGTGGAAACTTTACACTTTTTTTCACTTCTCTATGGAGGGGAGGTTCAGGTTTGACATCAGGAGGATTTTCTTCACAGAAAGGGTGATTAGACATTGGAATGGGCTGCCCAGGGAGGTGGTGGAGTCGCCATCCCTGGAGGTGTTTAAGGAAAGACTGGATGTGGCACTCACTGCCATGGTTTAGTTGACAAGGTGGTGTTTGGCCAAAGGTTGAACTCGATGATCTCAGAGGTCTTCTCCAGCCTCATTGATTCTGTGATTCTATGATTCTATGACACAGATTAGCTATTTGGTTCAAATATTTTTTCAAACGTTCCCATCAAAGAAGAAGCCTGTCTCACTTGACTCAGAAAAGCAAAATACTGAAAAAGTGTACCAGCATCTGGAAACAGTGCTCTGCACTGGAAAATCACGGGCCGTGGTTTGTCTACAGTGTCCACATACATGATTGGAAAATTTCTGAGTTTTTGGGAAGTCTCATTTTATTAGGTCTGATAGGCCTTCATCTGATGGGCCTTTGTGAACCTTTTAACTTCTCTCCTGGTTTCCTCAAATCTGGATTTTTATGCAAGTTATTTCTATCCTATTCTTCCCCCTGCCCTTCCACTGACTGCTTTAAAACAAGTCGAGATTTTCTAGAACATGTGGCTTTCCACAGCTCAGCTATGCTCCCTGGAATAGTAATTGCTTTGCCAGATCAGTATTTTTGGAAAGGCTTCCAAACAGTGATCTAATAAACCTGATATGTTAAAATACTTCAGTATTCAACAAGTGTTTGGCGAGACGAAGGATGTTCTTGGACTCAATATCCAAGGACTAAAGAACACGTAGTGTCTTGCTGGGCTTGCAGTGCTGTAGCTGATTTTATAGTTTGGTGCCTGTAGAGTTGTTCGGGGGTTTTTTCCCCAGTCTTGTTTTTTTCCCTGGTCTGCGATCTTAATTCCTGAGGTCTGAGCATGTACATTGGGCAGGTCAGCGTTCAGAAGTGGCTTTCTCCAGCTGCGTGCTCTCCGTGCTTGTTTGCCTGGTGAGAATTTGTACTAATACATTTCTTTTAACTGGATGCTGAGCTGATTGACTCTGTCATCACCTGCTGGATTTCTTCAGACCGGGGGGATTTGGGGAGGCCAGTGGGAAGGTGGAACCGCTGTTCAGCAAACCTAAGCTTAGTTGTTCCTCCTCCCTCCCTGAAACGGAAGGACTGTTTCCAAAGTAATTGACAGAAAGGAGGTAAAAATCTTAATGAGACATTAAGTGGTTTTGTTAAGAGATAATTTTTCTAGGAACAGATGGCCTAGGGTCTTGTCAAGGGCTGTTTTTTATGTCTTTTTCTTCCTGGATTTTGTATGTGTTGACATCCACATTTTATTTATATTTACATATTTATACGCACACACACACACATATATATATATATGAAAAAATCTATTAAAAAAAAGGGAGTGAAGTTTCCTGTCTCTGTGGTATTGACTGAGGAGTTGGCCCATTGGCTTGGAAAGCCCCAAGTTTTCCTGTCTCTGCCCAGATCTCTTTTTTTTTTTCCCATTGAAAAGAGTTTTGTCTTTTCTCACACTTTACCCCAGTTGTAGAAAAGCGAGGTCAGCAATGGTAAGCCGGATGAGCAAGGCCTGAGGCTGTTTCTCTCACAAGATGGCTTTTGTTCTGTCAAGGGTCCTTGCTTTGCTGGGAAGCACTTGAATCCTGTAGTTTTGCTGCCTCCAGTGTCTCTGAAAAGGTTTTAAAACTCTTAAAAATTGCTGTATGTCCAGGTGGCTCTGATAAGTGACGATGGCACTGCTGTTCTCCTTCGGTGCCAACATGGAACAATGGAAGACCATCCCAGCCCAAAAGAGCTCATGGTGTAAGGAAAGGCCAAGAGACAGCAAGCAGATACAGAAAGCAGGCCTGGAAAGCCCAGTACGATGGAGTGGTGATCATGAATTTTGGGTTAGTCAGTAGCAGCTACTGTCAAGGAATTCCTTCTGCCAGCAGCTGGAAGTGGCTGGCTAGGTGGAGCAGGCCACTCTAGGTCTTTACTTGCATGCAGTCCATACCCAGGAAATCAAACACCCAGTATCAATGGTAGTGAGACCACCTGAATTTCATAGGTAACAGTTACTAGTATGAGAAAAGAGGCAAAATGTTTTTTCCAGACCTACCAAGTCCAGCAAAGGAGAAGGGACTAGTGTGAGGAGAAATGTGCCACATGAGAGTGGGAACTGGCAGGAATAACCCATTCTGTGGTTAGGGGAGGGGTCTGTGCTTACCGTGGGCTTCAGTACATGTTGTACATCATGTCCATTCTGGGTTTTAAGCTCTTCCCAGGAAGTGCACCAGTTCTGTTTGCCTGAGTCACTACAGGCATTTACTGTGCACAGATTTTCCAAGCAGGTTGAAATAATGGTGTTCTAATAAAACATTTGATGACTTTAATTTCTCATATTTAGATACGGTCTTTAATTGCATAAGGACCAAAAATGAACTGAGTACTTTTAGCTGGCAAGCCATGTCCTGATTTAAAATGTTTGAGTTAATCTATAACATATAACCCTTTTTTCCTAGCGTCTTCTGAGACAATACAGTGTACTAAATTTTCAGAAAGAGATGTTTAACCAATGAAAACATGAGACTGGACTGCCTGCTTTTCTCCTTCTTGTTGTCCAAAACTTTTGGATTTTGAAAACGCTTAGATTGACTTAGATTGGTTAAAGATGTTCTCTTCCGTTCTCCTGTATTTATCAGTGACAATATTCTGCTTGTGTAATATGTGCACAACTCAAAACATCATTACAAGATCAAGTGGGTAGTACAGGTTCAAGATGCCTTGCTTTCTTCCCAGAAACATACACAAGATGGTGAAATAGAAGCCCAGATAAATACTTAATTATTGACTTTAAAAATAGAAAGGAAGAGACAGGCTACATAAAAATAATTAAGTCCTGCCTTCAGAGACTACTGTTTAGTCACACATAAAAGAGTAGTGACCTATGTTTCTTGAGAAGAAAAGATGATGGCAATTCATGTTTTTCTACAAAGCTTCCCTTCTGAAATGTTTTCTGCTGAATTAGAGAAAAAGATGTAAGTGGAATACTACAGAACAAAAAACCAAAGTGGATTTAAATTAACAATAAATAGTAATGATAAATTAGCACTCACTATCATGATAAAAATCTAATAAGGGAAGATTTTAAAAAACATATTTCCCATCTCACCCTCCACTCCTGAAGAAATTAAATAACATTAACAATTCAGACACTTGGTAGAGAGAGCAACCTCGGTGATTAATCTGTTTAGTTCTCTGACTGACATTTACACAGCTAATTGTGTAGTGATGATGCTTCTTTAATAGGTCTGAATATTAATGGAAGATTTGGTTAAAGCTGAAATTTGTTTGTTTAAGAATATCACTGGAGAAATAAGAATGCTTCATCAACTTCAGAGTTTCATCACAGGTTTTATGACATATCATGGAACTTAAGTGCTTTTATGAGTTGTAAAAAACTTGTTTGACATTCTGTGCTTCAAGGAATCCTGATTGGCAGTTGATTAGCCTTTTGCTCAAGTCATTATCTTCTTCAGTGAAATTAGTTGGCTAGAAAATTGCATTGTAATTCATCAAGGGGAAAGGAACATTTCAAAAGCTCTTGAGAGTATGATCCTTTTTATTTAGTATACAATATGAATTATTTTCCTAGCAAGCTCTTCTAAAATAACCTATTCATCATGTTATAGCAGCTTGTGTTAAGTTTTTATCCTGGTCTTCATTTTAGTCTTTTCACTGAAACTAGGTGATACCTGTGTTTAAATTAGCTCATGAGTAGGATGTGTGTACAAGAGTTTGGCTTTGGATCAGAAAAGCACTGAAACAAGTCTTCAGAAACTAACCCAAATGCGTGGAAAACTCTTTTCATTATATTTAACACAATGCTAGTAGTCAGATCTTACTCATTCAAAAGGAAAGTTTTCTGCAAAAACCATGTTAATAAATAATGCACAAACGTTATGGTAAGGTAAAGAAAATGTATTTGTAGAAAGAGCATTAGTTTTGCAGAGTCTGTTGTGTACTGAAAAAAGCTAAGACAATAGTTTTGATGAATGTTCCTCATTACCTAAGTGGAAAGTAGGGTGCCTGAAGCACAGTGCTAATGAGGGGGGAGCATGGTGGAGGTAATCTGCTGGAAGCGCTGGGGAAGATTTTCCCTGCCTTGGCCTCAGGGAGCTGACTTACCTCCTCCTGGCACCTTCCTGCTCTCCCAGGTGACTGCGAGAGCTCATGGTCAGAGCACGACATGAAACAGCAACTAGAGGACAGGAACTGCATTCTTCTGCAGAGTGAGTTCCCCTCCAACCACCTCAAATGACACATGCAGAGACTGACCAGCTCTGGTGTCTGGGGACTGTCATGCCCTGAGTGAGGGGCTGGACTGCAGGTTTCTTCTCACCAATATTTCTGATTGCTGTGCACCATATTTCAGTTTGCCTCTCTTCTTGCACGTAGGTTGTGACACATCGCCGGTTCTCTGGTGGTGTTGTGTCATGCAGTGTAGATCATTCTCTCTTTTTTTGTTGTTTTAGTAGTTCTTCAATCTCCAGCCATGGCTTAAGGTCACCTTAGGCAAAAAGCGATGCTTTTTGACACACTGAGCATCACCAGCTTCATTAACTTCAGTTTCTTACACAGTTAACAAGGTTTTTTGAAGGTGTTTTACTGCTTTCATAGCATGCTTGGTTTTAGATATTTTAAAGTAGCATCTTGAAATTAGAATTTCTAGGTGAATTAAATATTTATTTAAGTGAAATACAGCCATGTGTGTACCTTATAAAATTAGCTACTGTGCAGTGATTATCCAGTGGAATTTAATTCCTAGCTTGCTGGTAATCTCTTCCTACACAGAAAGACAGAAAACATTTTATCATTACATTTAGCATTCCTCCTGTGCGAGTCTGTAAGAAAACACATGTCACAAGAAATAAGAGCATTCTCTGTATGTGATTTAATAGCAATTAACTCACTGGCCATCCTCTAAGTCCTTAATTAAAATGATGGGTTTGTATGTAGCTCTGTTCCAGTATTGACAGACTTGTCTGCCCAAGACCATTTAATGAATCACCTCACCATTGAAAATAATGGCCATCTCCCATAAACTAAAGCATCACCAAACTTCTCTGTCTGTCTTCTCTGTGCTGGAACAGGCTTATTCTTCATGCTGTTCCATTTTCACTGCACCATTATTCTTGCCACTGTATGCTACTGTTGCCTCTTATCTGATAGATGAGTAGCAAAAATCATTTGGGCAAAACCAAATCCATTTAAGTTGTATTTACTGTAAAGGATCTGAAAAAAGAGTTGCACAAAGTTGCCTCCCTACTTTGCAATTCAGAGTTTTGTACATGTCGTGTTGCATGTTTTGTATCTTTCCTACTTTTTTTATTGTTGTTATAATAGAACAGGTGGGGGTTTTTTCCTAATAAAAAATGTTAAATTCCTGGATCAATAAAACATACCTATATTGCACTCTGTACAAAATATTCGTTAAAAGGAGTAATTAAAATTAATTAGTGCTTCTGGAAAAGGTGTAATTTTGCCCTAAATGTATTGAGCACTGGACTGGAAGATGTTTTTAAGGTTTTCCAACAAAGTAAACAAAGCAAATTTCTTTGAAAGCAAGACTGCTTTGAGAGTCGACCCATATCATTGCAGCTTGCCTCTCACCCTTATTGATCACTTCTTGTCTTCCCAAGAGGAGCTCCGTAGTCTCTCCAGGAAGCATTATCAGCTCCAAGCTGTTCCTCTTGGCGACTGTGCTCTGACCACACGATAAATTATTACTCCTCATGCATAAAATATAGGATGGAGGAATTGGTCATGTGTGCTCCTCCCATCCCCAGATGTTACGTTACGATATGCTTACCCAGAACAATGTCACAGCCTTTAATTATTTACAGAAGTCAGAGCAGCAGCCGGTGTAACGATGATGGTGTTTGGCGTATCTATAGTTCTTCTATCTGAGGAATGTAAAGTACTTTAGTTAAACAAGTGTTATCTTTCCATCACTGCTACTAAGTGGCCCTACTGGAATAATCAGCCTGCTGTTAACTGAAGTTTCTCTCTTCTCCAGTCATACTTAACATGGTGAAATAATTGACATTTTTACTGTGTGCTCTTATTTCCTTATTTCCCCTGTTCCTTTTACTTTGTACCTTACTCCTTTAGGGCTAGTTTTGGAGGAGGGAAACTTGATTTTTAAAGAATGTTTGTTCTCTAACTGGAAAAAAATCATTCCATAGGAAGGTTGCTTTAGAAATTGTTTAAGAAATTTTAAGAGGTCAGTCTCCAAAGTCAGGCTCTCTTAAGGCCCTGTCTCAATGTGTGTTGCCGAGAACATGCTGCTTTCTTGAATGTTTGTAGAGTTGCCAGAACACCTTTTAGACAGAGGGAGAAATAGAATCTTAAAAAATTGTTTGGCAGTAATGATGGGCTACCCTGAATCGTTCTAAAGCTTCCTGGCAATATTGTATAACTCTTCTGTCTAGGAAAAATATAAAAGTTGCAGACAGTTTTTATCTAACCTGACAGGGTGCAGTAAAATGTGCTACTCACAGCTCAGGAGGTGCTATCTCTCCGAATGCTGCCAAAATATATTGGTGTGCCACAATACAGGGCTGCTTTATTAAACTCCCTAAACAAGAAAGTGGGATGGGATTTACACATTTCCTGTCTCACTAGCCAGAAGTACCTCTGTTCTCTTTCCTAGGGAAAACCATATACTTGTAGGATATTCACTTTACGATTCGAGACCTCATATCACTGATTTGCTTGAAAAGTGTGACGGAGGAAAACCAATAGAAAAGGTTTTCTCTGTGGCTTTGCTGGTTGATGCTCATGGGCATTTCGTAAACTCTGGTGTTGCTAAGTCAAGAAGTCATCCAAAGGGCTGGGGATATCTTACAGCTACAAGGAGATGTGCTTTTCTCCAAGCAGAAAAACAGTGATGGTCCTTTCAATTCCAAGCATATTTTCAATTCCTTTCCCTGGCAGACGTCAGACTAACACCATTTGAAAAGGCAGGGGATCATGGGACATCTTCTAGATTGTAACTTTAAGTGACCAAAACCTGTCCTGGAAGAATTCCCAAAATCTCTCCTTCCAGTCTCTGCTGCGTTTCTGAATCTTCTGAGCTAAATGAAAAGTATTTGAACACAAATAACTTTATGTTATGTTCCCGTTCTTTAATGTGATCATTGTGCTTGATAAAGGATACATATTATGTAGCAAAAAAAATGTACAAGTGTAGATTTATGCTTAAATTTTGTAGTATTTCTTCAGCTTGGTAAAATTGACTAGAAGCATAACAGAAGGTCTGAAGCATAAGGAAAAGAAATCAAATTTCATGTTTTCTAATCTTACACACATTAAATTCCTTTTACAATGATTTTTAAGCTGTACTGTGTTAGGTCAGATCTGTTACTTGCCTCTTCTGGGGAATGTCTGCATGTGTTCATGAATGTAATAACATCTCTTCTTTTTCTGTTTTTTTTTCTTTTTGTAGCTTTCCTTTTCAGTAGTATAAAAGAATTACATTTATGCTCTTGGGAACTGTTAATGGTTTTGATTCAGTAAAGCACTTTTTGTATGAATAGATAACATTTATCATTTGCTTAATAACTGTCAATTTATGTGCTAATGTTGAATAATAAAAGTAAGATAGAGAAAACACATTTGGTTATTTAACAATGCCATTTGACTGTTTGTAGTCTTTTAAGAAAGACTATATAATTATACATATGAGAGAGACTTTGGCAGCACAGGTATTTAGAAAGAATTTGTTTGCTTGTTGAAAAAAGGATATGTTTGACAAAAGCTTAATTGTTGTTTTCCCATACCTGTGCCAAGGAACAGGAGCACTGCAGTTTGTGTGGTGCTTTGTGCATTCACCCAAGCGTCTCTGCATCCAGTGGGGAATGCTCTCAGAATCCTCATTTGTGAAGAGACCTTTCAGAGATCCACATTTACCTTCTGCAGGGCAGCATGTGTATTGTATCCAAATTAGTTTTTTGAAAAAAACTTATGCCTTGTTTTGTACAGTGTAAATACATTTCTGCTTTGCTTTGCAGCAGGTTTTGTTTTGATGTGTAGTGGAGCAGTATCTGGCCCAGTGTAAGTAAATGGAGCGCGAGAATTGGGGAAAAAGTACAACAATCACAACTACTGCAGCAGGAATGGGAGCAGAGCCATGAATACCTAATTGGCTGTAGTGAGGGCTGTGCCCATACACACATTATTTTTGAGTGTGTTTTAGCAAGGCTTGGGTTTTAACTCTTTCAACTTAAAGCTCAAGACCAGAATATGTTTAGAAAGAACCATTAAAGAGACCAATGGCAACAAGGAGGAAGCTTTCATCTCAGTTAAGGAATCTTGTGTATTGCAAGAAATCGCTCTCCTTACTGTCCACTGCATCGTGGGAACAGTTTATTTTGTCCTTGACATTAATTTAGGAATATACCCATGGAAATGAGAATAGTGACACTGGCTACTGGTTCTTCTGGTCCATAGCACTGACACTCTACAAAAAGCTTTACATATGAATCTCTGCAATTCTCCCTTCCCACTGCTGCAGCCTCTCTGATTTTTGATGTTTGAAGGCATTGAACCTTGGGTTATATAGATGTATAATGTTACTACTAAAGCACTTCTGCATCATTTTAAGTTTAAGCATAGCCTGAAGCCAGTAAGTAGAAGGAGGTTTAAGAGGAAGGAAGGGGCTCTTTCGGAGCTGTTCTGCAATGATTTTTGATTGTTCACAGAATTCTGGAGGCAGATGTGGCCAACGTCTTACATACAAAGGGCTGGTTGGATTCCTGAATCACAAAGACCTTTTATGATATACAGATGGTGCCAAGTTTTGGACTAAATCCATTGTGGGATTACCAAGGGACGTTGTCTTTTTGGGAAATTCTGCTTAAATGTGTCTCTGTGTTTGACAGGGACAAAGTATACCTCCTGATTTGCTGGAATTAAATCTTAATTAGGCCAGGTTTCTCTGAGAAGCCCTAACAACTGCGTTCTCCCTTAAAACCTGCAGGCTAATGAATAATAGAAGAGAAAGATTGAGCATGGCTATCTAAACTTTTTTTCTTGTCACTTTTTATTCTGTACTTTTTTGGGGTATCTATTTAAAATATCAAGGGAACATCTCAGTAGTTTCACAATGATTAACTCTGGCACTAAAAAAAGTGCAAATGCTGTCTTATGGAGCTATTTTGTTACTTTCAAGTAGGTACACTTGCAACATTAACCCGTCTCAAGTTCGATAGGGAATCTGCTGAACATGGGAAAACATTCAGATGGAATGATGGTCAATATTCCACCAATAAATGCTAGAGGTGGAAGTTCAAGCCCTGATGTTCACTGAGTCATCCTGTCAGTCATGTCCGTGATCTTTCCTGTATTTCATAAGTGTCCTCGCCACAGGTGCCCACACTTCTCTTACTCATTCACAGATGGGCAGATTGCTGTAGTGTGACCTGGGACTCCTTGAAGGCCGAGACAGTTTTGTCAGGGATTTCTTGTCCAACTGGAAAGGAAATACATGATAGTATCAATTTGTGCTTTGGTTATGCCCCATCCTATATAAGCAGTCTGCAGATTTTGAAACACTCTTACTTTGGTTTCCTTGTGCTGTCTGTACCTACTATTAATTCCCAACACATTATTTAATCCCAGGGTTATTTGCAGATGTGTTTGATAGAGAGTTGCAAGTTTCAAAACAAGTAGATTTCTAAAACATTTCTCAAAACTGACTTCCAGAGAGGAGCTAAAGCCTCTCTTAAGCTGGGGAAATCCAGGGAGACTCTACCATTATACAGTTTGTTGGAATTATGGGGCTGGCTGTATTTCAGATTCACTACAGCACATGTGACTTTTACCTGGCCAGCAACTCACAAAAGTCCAGGTTGGAGGTGTGGAAGAACTGTGTGTGAAGTGAGTGAAGGGGGGACAGGAGATCTGGGGCTTTCTGGAGCTACAGGGAGGGTCTGAACAGTACTGGAAATACCACCCATCATTTTACCCTCAGTTTCCCTCACAGTGTTTTCGTATTTGTTGTCCATCTCCTTTACAAACTGCATAAAATTCTCTGATAAAAAAGCGTTCAAAACAAATATTCTTGTAGTATCTGTATCTGTGCTGACATGCACATAAGGCATTAATGGAGAAGGAAGGACATATTGGTACTCAATTAAAAAAAATCCTATTTTTTTAAAAAAAATCATGAAAGAAGTGTAGTTCAACAGAGAAAACTGTCTTTCAGAAGATCATGAACATCACTCTTTACAACATTACTCTATCCTACTGAATTTTGTATAATAGTTTTTTGAAAAATGTTTTAAAACATCTTTTGTTGGGATGTTTATGTAAGGGATTTCAATGGGCAAATAGGTTTGTTCAGGCAAAGCAATACTTTAACTCCAGGCCTTGCATGTCTGTGTGAACTAATTAAAATCATATTGTGCAATAGGTCAAGAGATCAGGAAGTTGGCCTTCTAATTAGAAGAGATAGTTATAAATAAAACCTCGTTGTTTAAAAGGAAGAGCAAAATTAAGAAGAAGATCTAGATGTGAGAAAAATGAATCAGAACCCCAGGTCTCTGCTGAAGTCACCCCTTTCTCTTTTGACTCTCACTGTGTTACACAGAGAGACCTGAGGCTTCAGACTATCCCTCATTAAGGATGTTTGGGCTCACCCCTGTGCCGGCAGCGCCTGCCCATGTTGTGCATGCCTCAGTCCTCAGATAACAAATAATAGCCTGGCCTCCCCAAACAGAGTCTGACGGGAGAATTCAGATCTGGTTTGTATTTGCTGTCAGCTTAGACCTTTCATCCTCCTTAATACTTTAGCTACACCTATTTTTTTGTGGTTCTTGCTATCACCACAAATAGGCACCTTGCCAGACTGGATAGGTGTCGTCTTGGGACTGTTTTCGCGTGAGCCTTTTGTGCCAGTTATTGTTTAGCTTTCGTTCTTCCATCTTAATAATTGAAAAACATTTATTTTCAATAACATGTAGGTGTTGGGTGTTGTTTTCCCCTGGAGCATAAACATAATTTGTAAAAATAATAACAATAAACAGATTTTAGATGGTGGAACAGCTCTTCAACTTTTTCCATAGATTTTCATCACTTCAGAAGGATGGAAGGCAGATCTAGTTCAACCATGCGTTTGTTTTGTAAAGGGAGCCTGAGCAGGGGGTGGGACTGCATACCCTCAAGGGTCCAATTCAGTCTAATTTATGCTCTGACTCTGTAAAAGCATATATGCTGAAAGTAAAAGGCATTAATAATATTAAAGCTTGTAAATCCATGATATCCATTTATCAGAGTGAAAGACACCATCTTTCCATAGGACCACGACCAGCTTATCTTTACAGCGTGATGCTGATAATACTGGAATACGGGAAATCTTTATGGTGTGGGACTGTAAGTTAACCATTGGTCTTTGGGAGACTGTCTTGTAAAATGTTTCATCAGCGTATTCACACATGTTGCTTTTAGTTTGACCTGAGATGTGTATTTCACAAGGACTTTGCTGTATAAAATGGTATGTATAATATTGTGAAGGCGGGGAAGGATTGCTTTTCTCCATCTTCCCCTCAGAAGTAACTAGAACTATAGGATTAGGTTATTTGTGTAAGACTTCTTGATGCTCTGAAAGAGTTTGTCTGTCCTGCCCTCAGTTTCGTTGGTTCCCGACGCTTCATCCTTAACATCGCCACTGCAAGCAGAACGTATTAGTCATTGTAAGACAGGGCTTGTTTATGCCTGTACCCTGGGGTGGCTGCTGAATGTTTTTGTTCTGCCATTGCTCAGTTGTTTGTTAGTGCCTGTTTACAACTAAAACGTTAAAGGATGAATATCCTATCCTGCTGACTTCTTTGTGTGACTGATACAGAGCTTGAGTTTGATGTGAGTTGTTACTTTGATCTTTTGAACTTTGATTCATACAGGTTGTGGGGCTCAGTACCAAACTGCTTCTTTGAAAATGGAGAGATGTGTTTTATTTGGGTGAGAATGGGGCTTTTCTCCTTTATTTGCAAGTACACTAACTCAGGCATGGATAAAAATCCTGAAAAATTCAAATAAATTTCAACTCAAACCAATACAAGGTACATTCACCCTGCTCTCTATAGTTAGGGCCTAGCATGGGCTTTTGAAAGAAATTCCCATGTCCCATGGCTAAATACTTTGGTATTTAGCATTATCAAGTACCTTGCAGCACATGAACTAGATTTCTTTTTGGTCAAAGTAGACTGGAAAATGTATCCCTAATGCATTCCACTGGAAAACCGGCATTCAGCCCTAGGACCAGACAAGACATAGCTCAAAATAAAAATAAATAAAAACCCCAAACAAACAAAAACCCTCTCCACCTTCAAAAAGCACCTGAACTGTGTATAGTATTTATACAACAGGTTCCCACCACCAGCTGTTTTACTCCACAGGTGTGCTCTTATTGGTCCTCTGTATTTGCTAATGAAGATGTACCCAAAGTGGTAAATTTTAATAGAAAAATGCAGATGAGTCTTAATATTCCCTTTGTATAGATGGCTGCTCACAGTGCCTTGCCCAATTTACCATAGTCTCTTCTCATAATCCAGTGTATGACTTGCTGTTTGCAAGCCTTTGACTAGTGTGAAAGTAAGTAGGTG
The DNA here is from genome assembly GCA_013399195.1 of Dicrurus megarhynchus. Lineage (NCBI taxonomy): Eukaryota > Metazoa > Chordata > Aves > Passeriformes > Dicruridae > Dicrurus > Dicrurus megarhynchus. Next base: position 137,879 of record VXAD01013340.1, read on the forward strand.
AAGCTATTTTTAAAAGTATGTGTTCTGAGAGTCGGTGGAGTAATATTAAGAATTATGTTGAATTTATGCAGCATTTGACACCACTGACGTAAGCAATTAAGATTTTTTTTTTCTTTTTCTAAAAATGGGTAAAGATTTTGTGCTATAAATATTTCCAGAATGGAGGCCAAACTTGAAGAGGAATTTATTCCCAGGGTTCATCACTGATACGGTCTTTGGAGCTTTGGTATCTTTAGCCAGTGTTACCTATCCTCTCACTTTGTCATATTGGAGTGGTTGCTCCTTTCTAATGGTGACAGGCTGCAGGTTAGATACGAACTACCTGTGGTTAAAAACGCGGTAAATTTAATGCCTCTGGTGTAAACATTTCAATGTTTTCAGAAACAGATTAACTCTTCGTGATTTTAATTTCTCTGCAATGCTACAAATGTATCTCATTCCCTCTCCTCCCTTTAATGAACGTGAGAAAATAAAATCTGGAGGCTTCAGTATAATACCAAGTATCACAGGATATATTGTTCAGTCTTTCCACTCGTGATTATATTATTTTCTTTTAAAACTGTATTTTTTTATGTTGGAAATATGCACACTTGAATGTGTTTACTACAGCTTTTATGGGCTAAAGTTGATCTGCTTTTTCATTTTAAAGCCATGTCTCAGTGCTCTTGTATTACTTTGTTAATACTGCTCAAACTACAGAGCACTTGAGATGCTTTGGCCAAAGTGTTGTTCAGAATTACCTCTTTAAAAAATCAGTTAATATTGATCCATATCCATGGAACGTTGCTATGGAGTTGATGCTGTTTACTCGTTAATCACTGCAGACTGCAGCTCACAGTGTTGGCAATGTGACTTGTTTGTTACATGTGACGATCGCTTTATAAATGTCAATAAAATCAAGACAAAAAACTCTAGTACAACTGGAACTAGCAACTCAGTATTTTCCTCATTATTTTTGGCAGCAAAGTAGTCTTACAGAACAGTATGCAATAAAACTGAGCCAACTGAGTCCCACACTGTGGCTATAATTACATATTTTTGTTTGCTAATCAGTAGAATTTTTCTGTGTACACTATTATACTTTAATGGTTCTGTTGCAACACCAAATTTACTACAATGTTCTCTTGAAGAAAATGGCACATAATGATTTTGTATTTACTACAAGAAGATATTAAACTAAATAATACATAATGATGCTACACAGATTAACCAGCTCTTTAGTTCTTCTGTTCCTTATCTATGCTTTAATGGTGTTTTAGGACAAACATAAAGTTATTTGGGAGGGAATTACCAGAATTACCGAACTGGTAAATATAGCCATCTGTGTGGGATGTCTTGTTTCTTACTTGAAAACTATTAGATTGTAAATTTAAGCTGTGCTTAGTACTTTAATTTCCCTTCCCACAACTCATGGAGCATAAGGAGGGTTGCAGGCAGCTCAGATAAGTAATAAGTTCATTAATTACAGGTTTACCTTTTTTGTAGGTTAAAAAAGCTTGTGTGGGACTTGATTAAACAAGCTGTTGTGGTGTGGCCCTGTGGAGGGCTTGGCAGGGAACAGCTCAGAGAAGCTCCCCATGCAACTTTTGGAATCAGTCTTCCATTAACTCTAAAGGTGGCTTGCTGTTACCAGGCTTTGTGCCCTTCTTGGGTTTTTTATATTATTTCTGTCCAAAGTGATTGCACTGCAAATAACCCCCGTGTACAGTGGGCAATGTGGAAGGCATGTTACCTCAAGCTTTGCCATTACCTTGTTTTATTTCTGACATTAAATAAATAAATAAACAAACGCTCAAGGGGTTTTATTCCTTTTCTTTTTATTCATGGTTATTCTGTCACTTAATTTCCACTAGATAATTTTGAATATATCTGACAATCTTAAGTTCGTATAAAGCTTTTCTATTTACCTTGGAAACAGAACTCTGCTGTCAGACACAATCTGTCCAGGAGTGGAAAAGGAAGGCATGGTCTGATGGTGGCAGCTTGCCCCCTCTACTGCAGATACGGTTAATTATGTGTGAAGGTTGTGGTTTCTTATAGATTGAGATATAGCTCTTAATATTTTCTATAGGTTTGTCAGTTTCTGCAATGCAATCTGACATATTAGTGAGAGTAAATAGTTTCTCTTCTGCATTTGATTTGCAGTGTGAGTCTGTATCAGGATAAGATACTGGTTTTATAGGGGCAGTTGTACTTAGTGTATGTGATTATTTTTGCATGTGGCTGAAAAACAGTTGATATTTCAGCATTGCTGCATTTTGATCGTGTCCTAGATCTTGTAAGTTATCTTTTGGCAAGATCTTTTAAGTTATCTTTCTCTTGGTTGTGTTGCATATATGATTTGTCACAGCCTCTCAACAAAAGGAAAGAATATTTGAGAATATTTGTTTTTATGGGTAATTACTTCTCAGGCTTGTGTTAAAGCGCTGTCTGAAAGAACGTTGTTGGTACATAATTTTCTGGTTAATCTAGTGTTTACCTTTTTCTCCCCTTGTACTTATTCCATTGGAATACATTGTAATGTGTTCAATTGGATTTACCTATCACAAGGCAATTTTTGTATAATTAATACTGTTAATTAATCTGGTTTGAAACAGCACTTGAAATTGAGAGGATGTGTCTGTGATTGCAGACTGAGAAATACCTCAACCAAGTTTTCTCCCTTCAGTGGTTCACGATAAAAGTAAATTAGCACAAGTGAAAATGATCCAGGAAATAAGAGAACCAGCTGCTCCTCAGTAAATAACTTGGAGTTTTCCAATAGCCTGTTAAGCCTTGCTGCAAGCCAGACAGTATCTCCTTTGTCGATGCTCAGTCTTACTCCTTTGTACATTCCAGCTGCTGCCCTAATTCAGAGTTCCTACGATCCCCATGGATTTTTTAAGTCCCCTTACAAGTATGCCCAGCAGTTAATGTACTTTGCTTCTGTAACTGACCTTTCCTCTGGTACTTTCTTCACCCTCTCTCTCTCGCAGATGGTACATCATGGGACCCTCCATGAAGATTCCGTGCTGCTGCACGGTCAAACGAAACCTGTGCAGGTTAGAGGGGAAGGGAGGAGATGGCTCTTAAAAACAAACAATTCAATTGATTACAAAAATCGTCTAGAATGTAATATTTGAAGGTGTAAGTCATAAAAGCTTTTTCTTGGCAGATCTGCCCACCTTTCTTTTGAAAGATTTTTCAGGGAAGTAGAGCTCTGCACCTTGCACCATGTACCTCCTTTGTCTGGCCCAGGCTCAGTGTCTTCTCCCAGGCTTTCTCAGAAGCTTTAATGTATTCTTTCATTCCAGCAGTGATGTATAGTGTTCTGGTGCTTGGTGCATCCTATGGCTAAAGAGAAGAATCACCTTCTCCCATGTCTGGAATAGTTATATTTAATTAGAAGTCGTATTTCCTTATGGAAGCCCTTAGGCTTCAAATCCACAAAGACCTATGCGAGAATGTCTTCCTTCCATGTTCTCTGTCAAGAAGGGCTTATATCACCTCCCCTTGCATTTTTGTGGGGAAAGAGTGGTTAACATTATACTTTTTTTTTTTTTAAATTTTCACTATATCTTTAAAATTCTCTGGAATGACGTGCCAACAGCCTTTTGGGCTGTGACGATGCATCACTGTTACAAGGCTCCCTTTTACACAGTCATTTTACAATTATTACTTGACAGCCTGTGCCATCTAAATCCTTGACCTGTGCCTGTCAACTGCTGGCTGATCGTAGTGAATAAATTTGTATAATCACTGCATGATGACTGCTTAATAACTGTACTCCAAATATGCAAATACCTATTCTGGCTTAATACAATTCATCTGCTTTGACCGGCCCATGCACTTAGTATTTTTGAAACATTTCTAAGTAATGCAGCACACCATTGCAGGCTCCTGTCTTTTTGTGCCAAGCTCTAAAAGGCTGAAATCTACAGAAAAGAAAAAAACGTATTACAAAAAATCCAAAGAAAAACAGGCATCAAAGAACAGAGAGGAAGCACTTGTCTGTATGTGTTGTGAATGAGGGGAAAAAAGCCCCCAAACAAAACACTTCCCTTAAGGATTACAGAAAGTTTTTCTGTTTTCATTCTCTTTTCTAGGTTAGCTATATGCCTTTACTCCAAATAACCTGCGGTATTAATTTCCTTGTCTGCGTTATACAGAAGACTACATAAAATTGGAAGATACAAATTCAAAAGCTTATTTGAGTCTGAGACACTTACAAAATGCTCACAAAAAAAAAACCAACCCAAACCCAAAACCAAAAAAAAACCCCAAACCAAACCAAAAAATGCCGAAAGCACAAGATAAAAAGCAAGGCCATAGTCATACAGAAGAGACATCTTTCTCACGTTTTTGATTTTCCAGTGCTGAAGGGTGGAAGACCATTCTGTGGAAGCCCTGGTCATTTCTTTCTCTGATCTTGCCCTGTTCTTTTAAGCATTTTCTTTGGCCATCAAATGACATGGGTTGCTGAGACAAGTGGACAGCAAATCGTACCAGTTTGTCCATTTCTGTGTTCTTTATTGCAACATCAGAACATCAGTAAATAGCTTTTTAAAAATAAAATGCGATTTTCATTGCCCTGTAAGACATGCTTTTAATCTTATTATTAGATACTTGTTCCTTTAGTCTTTCTCAGAATTCAACTTAATATGTCTGAACAGTGCAGGAGGAAAGAGACTCCACAGTTCAATGCACCAGACAGTGCTTGGTGTGATGGTAGTAGCCCCATGTCTTCAATAGCTTAATAGCCATCGTGGCAGAGAGGGTTTCAGGGAGATGTTGAAGGCAATAATGTGGATATTTACTAAAGAATGACAGTCATGTTATAATAGCACAGTAACATGAATGAAAATCCAGGACAAAGCAGGCATCTTAGCAATGAAATGTGGACTTTTTGTCCTTCCAATTCGTGCAGTATCCAGCTGGAAACAAAGTACTGTGGCTGCCCAGGAGGCTGAGGGAAGGATTTTGGAGTTGCCAGACCCATTTCTTCAGGGTGATGCCACCTAAAACAACTTGCACCTTCTTAATAGTTGTTTTGGGAATCTGGGGAGCAAGTTGGGAGGAGCATGAGCTGAGCTTGATTTAATAGCACAGAGTAGCCTGAATTCTTCCAGACTTATCACTTCCCTCCTCGGTAAACAACAACAAGCAGTTTTTGTGCTCACTGCCGGGAGGTATTTAGGTCTTAGCTGTCTCCTTTCCATCTGGAAAAGAGTGTGGCATGTCAGGTGTCTCAACACTAACACAATTAAAAGGAAGTGAATGGCTCCTTCACACATGCCTTAATGTCAGCAGTTTGGACTGGGAAAAACTGGAAAAGCACTATTGGAGCCTTTCCTACTGTTTTTTCCTGCCAAAAGTGTGACATTCAGACAGGTTTATCAGCCCTGTGTTTCTCTGAGCCCTTATGCTGCTTGAGTGGGCTGACAAAAGTGTGAATCCTATTGACATTACTGCTCCGTCTACAAAATTGGAGCACAGCACTTGAAGACTAAGAAAGATGACGTCATAAGTGTGAGATAAAATGAACACTTTCTTTATTGTTTAGTTGTTTATGGAAGGAATTTGCCAATCATCATTGCTAGCATGACAGGACAACTTTTACTTGGCTTTTTTGTTTATTTTTAGTATGACTTTCTGGTATCCCTAGATACTTAACTAAAATAAAAAATCTGCCAGAATTTGTGAGTTTCCTGTTGGTTTATGTTTTGTCAAAGAAAGAGTAATTGGCTGTGTGCAATAAATGTAGCACACTTAAAATTTAACAGATCCGTGGGTAAGTGAGCTTTATTTTGAATTGTTGTTGATTTCTTTATCCATATGGGTTTTTTGCCAGTTTATGGCAAGGACATTGATTATGTTGGATGTTTCAGCTGCTTTTGTTATGCTTGACTGTGAACTGCATCCAGATAAGGACAACCTTCTCTTATAACAACCAGTAGGTTTTAAAATTTAATTCCCCGCACTTTTCACCATGGCAGGCAATTACTGGTGGTTTGTAATGCTAAATTTATAGGTTTTCAGCTAAACAATACTCTAAAATACAAGTTTCCCACTTCTGACTTTACAATAAGGTTTACACCTGCCATTGTTACGAGTCGTTTTGTTCCTTGCACTATATACTGGAATAATGGGTTTATTATGTTTTATTATTACTTTTCATTAAACTCGCTCTGCAGCATGGCTGGTTGGAGCTGGGAGGATTCCCAGTTTTAATTCTAGCTGCTGGAAGGCCCCTTGTGCAGCCTCAGAATGTTGATCCTTAAGAAAAGAAGGCACTGTACAGAGAATATGGATTGACAAATTAGGTAATCACTAGCTTAAGCATCAAGACTTGCAGGTCTCATTTTGCTCTTAAGTCAGGTGTAGGCACTAAGAGTTTCTGAAAGTAAGAATATTTAAGGAACTGTAAATGTAGATTGTCTGTGATGAAATGTGAACCTAATTCAGGGAACTAGACGTCTCAAAAAAGATGGTTCATCTGTGCTTTTTGTGTTTAAAATGGAGAATTTTAAGGATAAAGCATAAGAACATGCTTTTAAACTCTGAGATTTTGTCCAGGAAATACTGTATAATTGCTAAGTTTTTAAAATTAACTATGTTGGAGGCCTATAAACCAGTGCATTGATTAAAAATCTTCAGTTCATTAAACTTCCCAATGGCAGAGGCCATCTCAGTAATAAAAACTGCCATTCCTAGCAGTGGACTGGCATCTGTGTTGTAATCTTTTTAAGATCCCCACCTTTGTTCATTAGACCAGCACCTGTTGTCCCCTGATGGGCTTTATTTCCCCTTGTCATCGGTCTCAGAGGTGCAGTTGCAACTTTGGCAGCAGCTGATTCCAGTGAACCTTTCTGAGGTACTTTACCAGTTCAGCAGAACGAGGCTGGGTTTTGCTGTGAGTTCATTCCTTGGTTGTTTTTTTGGGGGTTCGGTGGTGGTTTTTTGGGAGTGGTGTTTTTTGCCTCTGTTTGGGGTTTTTTGTTTGTTTGTTTGTTTGTTTTCCTTCTGGTTGTTACGCACATCCTTGCAGTAGGCGTTTTTGGAAGGTCCACAAGGACGGAGGACATGCGTAGCAGAGCTGTGCTACAGTGCACAAAGCAGTTTCCTCTTCTGTCCCCAGCAGTGCCTCTGATGCAATGACATTATCCTGGTTTTATGCACTCGTGGCATTTGCCATGTGGAAGAGCACTACTACTTCAGAGATATATCAAGCACAGGTGACTTTCTTAAAAAAGCAAACCTCATGAATTTCCTGCTGAAAATGAGAAATGAAAATCTGGAAAAGCACCAGAGAACTAGGAAAAAAGACTTATATAGATTCTTGAAATGTAACACAATAAATCTGCATATGTTGTTTACATCGTAGCTTCACTTTCAGACTTGCATACAAGGTCACGGAAGAAATTTGGGCCTTATTATTCCTGGAGGAGTTTGTAGTTTTTTGCTGTGGTGTTTGATTACCTTACCCTTTTTTATTACCATCTGCACTGCAAGGGTAGTTTTGCTGAGGTTAATTTTTTTTTTAAGCAGCATCCCATGATACCCTTAATTCTGTGTTTCCTGTGCTTTTGCTTCATTTGCAATTTTAAGAGATTTTCTCTAAGAAATAGGTTTGTTCTGTATTGTACACCAGTAAATAATTAGCTAGTTGTTTTACTATATAACTTTAACCCTTTAGTTCTGGAGAACAAATGCAATTGTTTTACAGTTAATTAATTAAGAAAGGATTTCACCTGTTAGCATCCTTCAGTGTAAAGGCAGAAAGATGGTGTCAAAGATTACATATTTTTGTTTAACACGTTGTTATTAATATGCTGTCCTTTTGCATAGGATTTTTATTTTGATACCTGCTTTTGTTCCTGTATTTCAAGCAATTATTTTCAGGCGACCTCTTTGTGCAACCAATGCCATTGACTGCAGTAGCTTTCAAAATGGTTTTTCCTCATTAATGGCTGCTGCAGAATTGTTGGGAGAACAAAGTGCTGTCCCTAGTGGCTCCTGAAACTTACGGAAGCATGCAATGAAATTGCTAATATTATTTTTCATGAAAAAAAATTCAGACTACTACTTTTAATAGCTTTACACAAGCATGAGCAACTTGAACTACAGAAACAAATTGAATCTGAAGTTTCTTGAGCCGATTTTTTACCCTCAAAATACACTTCATGTTTGTAGGTCTTCAAAATTGAGAAGCCCCTTCCATCTGCTTGGCCACCCAAGCACAGTGAAACAATAAATACAGAAACCCAATTTTTCTGGGCTGTCCACACATGATGGCACTGGGGTAACAGGATCACTTTTCAAAAGACAGGTCGACCTGCATTAAGTCTTAGCAATAATTCAAAAGCCGAAGTGTTGTGTGCTATTTCAGAGCATTTATGGGACCTCAGATAAATTGTGGGGTAGCCAGTTTTTTGGGATGGGGGCAGAAGAGAAGAGGGTGTTCTTCCACCATCCCATGGGTGTTCGCTGCCTCACTGGTGACCCCAGGCAGGACTCAATGCTATCAAAAATCCTTCAAAATAGCTTGGTTTATAAGCCTGAAACTCATTTCAAGAAGCACAGTATTAATTAGGATAGTTAGAAGCCCTCTCTTCAGTACCCTCAGGTGTTGTCAATTGATCAGCATGCAGACCAGAGATGGGATTTCTTTCAGTTATGATTGACAGTTTTGTCTGTGGGATTCTCCCACATCTTTCCCACAGCTCTTAAAGGGAAGGTCACTTGTGTATGAAAATGACCCAATGATTTCCATAAACCTGGACAGGAAGGCAACCTGTAGAAAAAAGGTGCACTGTGAGGCAGAGTGAGGACTTCAAAGGGAAATCACATTTTGTATTGGTTGTAGAAAGCACTGATAAAGCACAATTCCTTATCACAGTCATGTGCCGCCAAATCAGATTTGACTGGGTTTTTCAGCCAGTTGCACAATGAAGAGTGGGATATGGTTTAATGTGCTCCAGAAAAATGCACCTGAGCATGTATATAGCAAACTGAAAACTGAAAATACAGATGAAATATCTGAAACCAATATATCAAGGGTTCTTCACTTTCCCATTAATTTGGCAGCATGCCATTATTATCATGTAAATTTCTTCCTCATTACTACGGAATAACAAAATGTCTTTGACCATCATTTTTCCCTCCTGAGGTTGTTGTCATTATCTGTAATTTCCACTAAGTTTCCCTGTTAATAGTGCTTGCCTCTCTGTACACTGACATTACTAGTTGGTGCACACTTCCAGAAAACAGAATATCTCATGTAAATGTTTTGTACATGCCTGTTCCATGCTTCTTTTTTTTCTTAATTAATGTGGCTAAGACATGTTTTAGCAGAGGCTGAAGAACCAGATTTGTTAATCTACTTTACCTTTACAATTATTTTACTTTGTGTTATGCAGTGTGCTCATATTTGGCAATGTATTTCAGTGCTTGGGGTTTGCTTTAAGAATTATCAAACTTATGTTCTGAAGTGTATATATTATTGGAAACATAGAGTATTTCTAGCAGGAGTTATTGAGTTCTGAAATAAAAAATGTGTACATAGACCAGAGGTCGTCTCTGTTCATGTATTTAATAAAGTATGGTAGGAAAAAGAGGTTATTATGAAAGTTGTGAGTGGTTTGGTGTTTGGGTTTTGGGTTTTGATTCTGTTGGTGGTGTTCTCCAACTCAGCCCCCCTCCTTTCATTCTTCCATGTCATCAGTCACTGAAGTATATCAAATGCTAATTTCAACTCTTCCATCTAAGCCTGTCTGGAGTGTTCAATCATTTTCTCTTGTGCCACCTTTATAAGGGAAATATGCACATCTACTTGTTCTCTTTTGGCAGATGTCTTCCATTTTCCTTGTCATATGTCAGGATTGGTTGTGATACAATTGATTTTCTTCTGTTAAGAATTAAATTTTTTTCAATTATTCTTTCATCTTTCTGGAGCTTCTTTGCTTATAAAGGCTGGACACAGACATGTGTGGAATCAGCTCCAGGAAACTACTGATAGACCATCTTCGTCATAGCTGTATTTGCATTAAGAGCACCCTTCCAACCTGAGAGGGGTTATAGATGGGGAGCTGGCACCTCCTTTGTGATCACAGCTGCTCTGACACGTGATATGCTGATACTGGGTATTTTAATACATCGCAGGTTTAGAAATGGCAAACCTGTGCTTCCACTTCCCTGGCAGCGGCAATGGTTTCCTTCTGCAGGTCCTGTTGTTTGTCTGAGCTGGACTTGTGCTAAAGTGAATGGAGTTTGAGGAAGAAGAGGCTGGCTTATATAGTTGAGTTGGCTGAGAGAGTAGCTGAGCATGGCACAGACACTCCTCAAAGGAGAGTGCCGAACTAGTGGGGACAGGAAGGATCTCAGGGGTGGAAATGTTTCATCAGCCACCAAGCGAATCCTTGCATGGACTTCGAGTCCTTGTCCAGTATTCCTGAGGACTTCTTCCTCTGTAAAGAATCACGGAGAAGGTGCTAGTCCTAAGCATCTGAGCTGTTTTTATGTTGGTGTCTCAGGAAGTACTAAGGTTGGTAAAGATTGTGGTGGTGCTGCTTATAAAAATACACTTGAGGTTTCAACGCATACTGGTTTACTTATCCTGCTTGGTTTGGAAAAGCATTTAGTAATTAGGTTAAAACAATTAAATTGGATATTATGAGCACAGGATAGATTTCAAACATTATTTCTTCCCCTCAAGGTTACAAAATATTATTCTTGCATTAGCATCTTGGACTCTGTTGAGCAGAGATTTTCGGTAAGTTAGCAGTTCAGCTGAGGTAGAATAAGAAGCCTTTGTGTCTTGGGACAGAGAATCTGCAATGTGCTTACAGCTGGTGGCTTGGCATCCGTGGTCTTTTCAATGAACAAGTTTAGAAAACTTCATTGAAAGTGCAGTATCACATGATTCTGTAGTTATCTTTTTCTAATATAACTACCAAAAACCATTTTGAAAATCAGTGAATATATGTCCAGGATGGGTATGGAATACTGCAAGGAACTGCTTATCCGATTTTACTGTGTCACCTGAATATGAACTCTGATACAGAACTCCTCAGAAAGGACAGTCAGGTTTTTAACACTTAGCAGAAGACGGTTTCATCCATTTGAAGATGTTATCTGCCTCCCCACTTGGGGATGCATGACTTCAGGAAATACTCAACACCTTATGAAACCCATGATGGCCTTAATACAGAAAGGACTGCCGTTGTTTCCACTGCGGCTTCCAGGACCATCTCGGGGTGAGGGAGTTTCCCAGTCTCCCTGTGTCGCAGTGGGCACTGCGTGGTCGGTGGGAACACTGAGTGCCATGGGTTGCCCGAGTGTGAGCCTGTAGAAAGCTATGCAGCTCCTGCTGTGACCAGGTGATGTGAATCTCTTGAAAACCCATCCCCCCTCGGCTTTCCAGACCTGTTGTGGTTTAATTGCTTCAAACGTGCTGCAGGGTACAGCTCTAACTTTGAACTAGTTAAATCTGAAATAATATCTGAAATAAATCCTAAATGATGTTCATACAGACTCTTCCTTTCTAATCTCCATAAGTATTTGTTTAGCCTTTATCCTGGAGCTTATTTTACCTTTTGAGTTGGTATTGTAGTTTATGTGAAGATTATTTCTTCTAGTTGAACTCCATAGCTGCTGCTGGATTAGGGCGTTAATGTAGCTAATGTGTTCATGCATACACTACTTCCTTTATTATTTTCTATCCTTTTTCTCAAACTTTTTGCTATAATTACAGTAGATGATTTCTTGGGTTGCATGTTGAGAGGGTGGAATTGCTGTGCCAGCAGCCTTATTTTATTCTTTTGCTGGTTCCTGAGGGTAATAAGATCTATGCACTCTACTAATTTTCTTGCATAATTAGCTGCAATTGCAACCTTTAGTAATTATTTTTTAATTAACGCCAAAATATTGCATGAATAATGCAAAATTTTAAAAAATGGAAAAATTCAAAAAGGTCATAAGTAGGTATTTTTAATATTTCTTGGAATTTTTATATAAGGCTTTAGTAGCAGGGTGACATTAAATGACCTGCACAATTGTGGAAGTATCAGAGGTATGTTGTAAAAGAGAGTTTGGCATTTAGATGGGGATCAAATTTGTTTTCATAATTCATATTGAGAATTTCTTAGAGCTTTCAGTAAGATCCTTTTCTAATACTGAAACTTGTATTCTGCTTTACCTTTTCTAGACGTTTGCTTTTCAATTAGCAGGAGTTGACTGAACACTTTGTTTTTGCAAAACACAGTAATTCTGTCAGAGGAAAGAGTTGTATATATTTAGATATTAACTTGCAGATCAGTTGGTCTGGGCCGTGGGTGTAAAAATAGGCAGTAAATGTTTGTGACCATGAGTGAAGGCAACATAAAAAGTGGCTTTTAATTAATCCCGGGTTCTGGGTTTGTTTTGTAGTGGATGGCTGCATACACCGAGCTGCCGGGCCCTGCTTAGTTGCTGAGTGTCGCAACCTGAGTGGCTGTGAGACTGGACAGGCCAAAATTACCTGTGGATACGACCTACCTGCAAAATGTAAGTCAAGCCTTTCTCAGCGTTTTTGTTTCCAGCATGTGTTGCTGGTGTGCATGGTTCATTCCCCTGCAGTCTAATTCAACAGGGTATTCATTTTACAAAATTAGCAGCGGGACTTAATTAAGCATGTTCTGCAATAATGTCTTCCCCTCAAAGCAATTCAGGCTTTTCTAAACGATTATTTCACCTATGTTATCCAATGAAAACTTACATGTCTCTAAAATATAAAGCATCTTTCATGTTTATTTTTTGCAAGCTAAAACCTATCCTTTCATATGCATAATAAAGGATTGGAAATGCTTTATGAAATATAAACAAAATATACATTATCATATTTAAGTTCTGCGGAGACAGTTTTTGGAAATGTTGCATATTTGATATTCTTCATGCAGATTCCTTGATTGTGAATACTTTGAGGGCCCAGGAGATCAAAGAGATGTACTGTGTTTTCAGCTGCTACGTAGTGTCTGATTGGCAATTACTGTGAAGGCATCTGTCACACTTTAGCTTTTGACGGTGTGCAGCTCAGTACTGGAATGTTTTTGCACTTTGAAAGTGGAATTGTCAAAAGTTGTCCTCCTATTTCAAATAGGAAGATGGTTATTTTACTGTGTTGTGTAAATGCTGAGTTTGTCTTGGAAAACACTAACATGTTGACAGCACATTTGTTGGCCAGTCTATTATGTGAGAATATAAAGTAGGAAATCTTTGCAAATTAGGAGCTTACAGATTAGTATATTAAGACATGAAGATACAAATACCAAGAAGGCATTGCAGACTCCATATAACTAGTATTCCAGCTCTTTTTTTCTTTATTTTTTTGGATGTGCAGGCTGCAGCAGGAATGTGGCTCATTCAAAAATATTTAGATCTCTCTTAACTGTCATGTAAAATCAAATGCTGGCTGCAGTAGCAGGTATCTCTCTAGGCTCCTGTAGCCCTTAATATCTTAGGTAGACAAGAAAACTGTTTTCCCAGTCATTTTTTTGCGCTTTCTGTGATGATGATGTTGATGAGAGTTTCCAGTTATTTCCTTGACAGTGGTAATTTCCATGTGTGGGAAAACTTTGCTATATTTTATACACAGTTTTGCCACACGGTAGTGGTCATTTGTAAAAAGGCAATTTGACTAGAGGTCAGGGAACTTGTTGAGGAAGATTCAACGTGATAGTTAGGTTGGGTTTGTACATGGCCCAAATCTTCACCAGATTCCCATGAAAGGGATAGGATTGTTGGATAACACATCGTAATTAATTTACTCTGTTGGGGATGTTTGATGTTTAATTCTTCCCCTTTAACCAAAAAATATCTCTGGAGGGACAGAAAAGCTGCTCATCGGTAGGTGCATAATTCCTCCCATGTATTTTAGTGAGAGAAATTAAATACAAGGTATCAAGGAAACTGATGGTGTTAGAAAGAGGAAGGGTCATGCCTTAGGTGTGACCTCCCTTTAAATCTTGCAGCAGTTCAAGGGGTTGCTTAAATTAGGTTTGAAAAATGGGATCCTGTTTGAAGGCTATAGGAAAGTCTTTGTTCTTCATGTAGGAATTATAAACAAAACGATGAGAAAACCCATTATCACTTGAAGTTGGAAATAAAACCTGTAACCAGGCATGAAGAAAAGTCAATATTCTTCCTAATCAGTATTCTTAGAAATTGAAATTGCATCAAAGCCATGTCTATTTGTATTTGATCGTGCATCAGCATGAGAGGGGGAAAGGATACCATTAACAGCAACAGGCACGGGGAGGGAAACATACAATTTACGTGCAGAGGCTGAGAATTAAAAACTCTTGATTTCTTAGCTTTTTTCCTTAAAATGTATTTGTGTTCTCACCAGCTGTTGTTTTCTTTTACTTTTGCCTTTACAAGCTTTAGGTTACAGGGTCATTAAATTATTAAACCATTCATCTGAAAGCGATCAAGCAATCAAGACTGGTTTCATATTTTAGAGGGCTTTAAAGCTACTGGGTATCTTTTGTCATTCTCTGTCACTTTGTCTTAACAGTGTGAGAGTTTAACTGTGGGAACTATTTTGCATTTGTCTTCTGTGAGGAAAGCAGCACTGTGACAGGAGGTCCAGACTCTCCCATCCAGATCTGCTGTGAGGCAAGGCTGTGTGCCAGCAATTTGCTGAAGGTTATGGTTGACTGCTAACTTCCAACTTTCACAAGGAGTTTGCTTTTCATTGATCTGTTTGTGTATAGGAGACCAACTACAATAATCAATTAACACTTTTTTTGAGTAGTGGAGTATTTATTCTGTTGTCTCTGTTCTTCTTGTGACTGTAGTTGGACAAACAAAGTAAATGTAAAATGCATTTCTTAACATGATGAATTGCTGTGTTTGGGTGGGTTTTTTTGTTATTTAAGAGAATTATAAAATGCTACAATTGTATTTCCTACCCCTGGGATTTTCCCATCTCAAGTTCTTGATCCTGAAATGCTTTGCTTGGAAACAGTTTGCTGAATTCAGCAAAGCTGCTCTTGGACGCAGCAGCTTGTGTGTACTGTATGATGCAGGACTTGGGCTTCAGCAAGGACTCCATATTAAAAAAGGTTTAGTATTCAAAAATCATGCAACATCTTGCTTTGTTTCATAAATGACTTGGAGGAAGCTGGGATTAAGTTTGGCACTGAAGGGAAGGTTATGCTTTGTTAGGAAGCCAGTAGTTGGTAAATAAAAACCACTCTGGCCATCTCCTTTTCGATCTATTGTATCTTTATTGAGTACTTTGCTATATTTACTTAGGTTAAATAAGAACAGATCTGACAAATAACTTCATCACAGAGGAAAAATTGAAAAATAATATCTGACTGAAAAATGCAAAGATTTAGGGTATAGGCTGGCTTTCTGTCATTTGTTTTTGGTGCCTCTGAGTCAGAAATCAGTTTGTGAAATACACAAGTAACAGCAAATGCTCAGGGAGAGAATACATCAAATAGTTCATAATTTTCCTCACCTCTGTGCTGTAATACTGTGAACACACCAAGGCTAATATGTCTGTGGCCTGGAGCTGTTCCTTTGTGAACTTTTCAAGATACACACTTTTATACACCAAAAAGTATTCTGTTTGAAAATAGAATTGAAGTCAAATTGAGTTTTCTAATTACCAGTTAATGTAACATTCAGTACAGTTTTACAGAAATCAGTGTAATCACCATCTGCCTCCTGTGCTGCAAAAGCCTACACAAAGCCCCCCCAAATGCCAACCAAGTTATTTGCTGAATACATAATTTGGTTGATGTCATCTATTGTTGTTTTTCAGCAAACACCTATGCAGGCGCCCAAGTTTCCGTAGTGCTCTGGAGGGCTGAAAAAGGCCGTGCCTTTTGGTCTGAGATAGGTTCCTTTAATGCTGTCCCAGACCAATCATCAATTATTTAACTTCTGTACTTCATGTTGTTGTTCCTTCTAAAGAACAGTTCATTCTAAATATTGTACAGCTGATCTTCAAACATTGAGCAGTACTCTGATACTGACAGGCTTTAAATAACAGATGAACAGTATCTGTTTAAAGCTCTACAAATGCTTGTTTTCTTTCTCATTTGATTAATAGTCTCAGTTGGCTCTCCTGGCAGAAAATGGTCTGGATGTAAATTGTGTTTATGGCTGGAACGAGGGGTCCATAACAGCTTTGTGGATTGTTACCTGCTTGCAGAGGTTCACTATAAAAAAAGACCCTGTCAGGACACATTAGAAAGTAGAGTCCCATTCTGCCTGGTATTTAACAGGCCTAAAAACAATTGAAAACCAGCACAGGTATGTGGTACCCTGACCTAGGCAGGAAAGGACCCCCAAACTAACTTTTTTTCCATTGTTGCCAAGTCTAGTAACAATTTCTTTCTTTTTCTGAAAAATGTCTGATAATAAAACCCCTAAACCTAGGAAAATAAAATCTTACAGCTTCTAATATGGGATAGAACCAACTATCAGTAAATCTGAAAGGTGGACTTTTGGTGGAGACACCTTGCTAGGCAGTTTCTAATACAATGGTTTATGTTCATAATAAATCTATAATATTTAGAATAAATTTTTCTGTTTGCTTGACATTTTTAGTACTTTAAGCACTGTCCCTGAGTAAATAGCATATTTAGCAAGTCTTCTGGTCCAAGATCAGCCTGGAGTAATAATGTGAATGTGCTCTCAGAGACAGTGCCTGCTGTGAAATAAGTAGTTAGGAGAAGTGCTAGTATTAAACGCAGTAGGAGGAATCAGCTTTTAAATTTGTTTAATCAGATTAAAAAGTGGAGATTAAAAAGTAGAGATTAAAAAGTGTGCTTCTGTTATGTAGCCATAATTTCCAGCCTTTAAAAGATGAATATTTGCAGGGTATTATTTTAAAGTAAGGCTGTAACAGTACTGATTTTTAAATCTCTCCTCATTTTCTTGGAGATCAGTTGCAGAGCTGTAATTAAAAGGTTGTTATATGCAGAAATGGGACTCCACAACTCTGCTGCACTATAAAACTGACCAGTTGGAAAAACAGGCATAATGTTCAAGGATATTTTTCAGATTTCCAGGATTCCACAAAGAAATTTGTTTACTTCTTTTTATTACCTTGTTCATAAAACAATACATAAGTTTTGTTTCAAATCATTCTAAATTTCTGGTATGTGAGGGTTGAAGAGTTGCTTTCCTCTGCATGGTTCTGATGGTTGTTCGGTTTGCTACCTCCCTATTTATTCTGGCAAGAGGTAAGTCCGGGAATTGAAAATATGTCTGGGAATCAAAAGGAAGGTATAAAAGTGAACAATATGTGGACAAGACAGGATTGCTTAGAGAAGACTGACTTGGCTGCTAACTCTCAGTTGGTCTAGATCCTTGATCTCATCCTGCAATTGATACATAACTGGCTGAAGTCTGATGAAATTTCAGTTAAATAGGTACAGCCTAAGGTGAAATCATTAATAGAATATAAACTCATATATGTTAGGATAGTTTTCCAGGAGGGATGTATGTCTAGTCTTTATCTTGGTTGAGTAGCCTCACATTATTGTCAGCCTTGTGCCCAAACTGCGTGACACCTCCTGGGAAAAAAATATGTAGCTGGAAAAACACAGGGATTTCCTGAAGCAGCACTGAGCTGCAGCAGCTCTTTGCCATCCCTTTAAATCTTTATCATTGCTTATACATTTAAAACCAATTTGAAAATTAAGCAAAGCAAGTTAATACTAATCAAAGGTCCAAGACCCCTTTTTCTTGAGAGGTATATTTCTTTTTCAGATTCTTTTGGGAAAGGCTTTCTTTATAGCTAACAAAACCACTTACCACATATTTATGTGTTTTTCTTCTGAGTGCTTTCTGGGTTTCAGAGGTATTTTTTAATAAGATCATATTGTGTATTTTGTGACCATTTTGAAAATAAGTGCAGTCATGTCTTTATTGTGTTTTAATTTGATCTAATTGGCTTCAGTCATCATATTGACCTGCTGTATTCACTGTGAACACTCACATACATTGCCTATGCTGTTAATGTGTTGGAAGGGAAATATTAATGATTACTTCTTTGGTCTGGTCCTAAAACCTACTTAGATTTTAGAGAGGGTTTTATTGTAAAGCTTATGACTTGTCTCTTCCTTACCTACACCCCCACACCCCAGACCCATAAGAAAAGGGAGAAATTAGGACTCCTGGGGGTGATGGGGAATGCATTTATCCATTTCGGAAAAAAGTGTTCAAACATCTTCTCTTCCAAGTCTGTGCAGGGTCTGTCACCAGTTTGGGAAGAAAAGGGACCTCACTGTAGCTACTAGAGGTTACGAATCAGCAAGAATCTTCCATCACAAGAATATATGGTCTTTATCCTTGGATTTGAGCCTAGCTCATAGACTTTTTTTTAATGGATAGATTCTTTAAAATTTAATTTGTGTATGGACCCAGGTGTGTGTTTGTCAGTGTTCTCTGCAGTGTCGTGCTGTGGTTAACTCATGGCATGCTCTGCTGGAAGCTGTCATTTCACATCTAATTGTTTGGTTACAAATGTATGTGTTGTGGCTAAAAGAAATGTTTTACTGTCGATCCTCACTGCTAAATCTAAATCCTTCTCTTCTGGGCATCACTTGTTACAATGTGGTCACTGAATACTGAACTCCAGGACAGAAGCGGGCACTGATAAATTTTAGAGGAGCTGAGCCATTTGCTCAGTAATTGGGTCTACCATTGGCATAGAGCGTGTGTGTTAATACGCTGTAATAGCAGGCGGTAGAAACCTGATGCCATCAATTTCCCTGCCTGGCTTTATTTCTGTAGTTCTGGACAGCTACATTTTCTGCAAAGGTCTGATTCTCAGTGTTGCTGAAAGCAGTCACAGAACTGAGTTTGCAGGGTGGTGTGTTGGGGACGGCAGCCCGCACTGTTTATCACAGTTACTTGGCATCAGCATCCAGCATCGTCTGGAAACCCCCTCCATGGAACAGAGAGTGAGTTACAAGGTGTAAACACTTTCCTAATGCTTAATTCATGTGTAAGGTACTATTTAAAATGTCTCCTAATTAGGTGCAAAATAATTTGTGCTGGAATATGCCTTTCCACACTGGTGGCATAGAGTCATTCCTCAGGTATGTTGGCTCTGAAGCAGGGCGTTGTGCCCCTTAAGGCTAATACATTTAATTTCCTCCATACGTGGATATAGTTGGTTCTTTTTATTCAAATAATAATAAAAAGAAGGAAAAATCTAATGCATGGCAGAAAAATAAACAAAATTCTCATCACTACAGTGAGCTGACAAGGAGAAGGGGTTAGAATGGGTTAGAATTGAGATGTTTATACTCCTTTAAGTGCAGTGGTTGCTGCTCCCACTCTAATATGTTCCCTCAGTAGCCAAAGCCAATGCTCAGTACTTGAAAATTAATCTTTGATGCATGAGATTTTGTCTGCCTGAATTTTGCTTGTCTCATTTTAAATGGTGATAGAAATTGCTTACTGTAGTAAAACACAACATTAACCTCATAGTGTGTTGGCACTTTGTGATTTATGCTGGATAAGTCTCTGAAAAATATGCAGCCTGTCTCCCAAACCTGGATTTAGCTTATAAAGTGTGTTGGCACATGCTTGGGGCTTGAATTAGAACACTAACTGCTGATCCTCCATCTCCCTAGGGTAGCAAAAAGGTTTAAAACGGGAGCCCCTCAGAGGTCATTACCTTCATATCATTTCCTCAGATTAATAATAATTATATGATTGTAGCTCAAATGTTTTAAAAACAGTACAGCCTAATTTTCTGCCTTGAAAGCAAAGAATAGGATTCCTTTTTGTGCTGAATCTGCACATTACACAGCCAAAAATATGAGGAATTATTTGCAAATGGAAGTAATCAGATCATAAGTAATAAATAAGGATTTTCTTTCTACTATTTTGAAATAAAGCAGAAGGAATAATATGAACCTGAAAGGTACTCTGATTTTTTTGGAGTTCTCCTTCACTCACCCACAAACCTCGCCATTGAGGTTTAAAGCTGCTAATTTGGTTTTGTTTTTTTTTTCTCTGATTATATTTTGAAGGAATAATACAGATGAAAAGCAGGACTGTTTTGTGAGGACTTCTTTATCTGTAATGCAATTGCTTTAGATGAGGCTTAAGTGGAAAGGATGAGAAGGTTACGTAAAATGGTTTTAAAAAGATCTTTGTTTCATCCAGCAGAGGAATTTGGAGGCTGTTCCACGTAACAATGTTTTGATCTATGTACTTAAGGAAGAAAACAGCAAAGACTATGGGGTGTAAATACTGTTTTAATTGCTGTAGGAAGGAATCTAAATACTGATTAATCAGATAGTAAAAAGAAATAAAGTCGGTATTATTTTACACGTTGAAGATGCTGTTTCACCACTGGTGAAAAGAGAACATAATCCAGGTTGTTTTAGCTTCAAGTATGGGGATGAAATTAACGTGGATTTTTGTTGTTATTGCTGTTCAGCAGTAGAAATTTGTTCCCCCTTTATTTGAGATTTCTGATCAGATCCCCCTTTTCTTAATTCTGCCTTCAGACCGGTTTTTTTTTTTTCTTTTTTTTAAGTTTCATTTGACTTGTCATGCAAGTTGAAGAACATACTGTAGGGTTTGGTTTTTTTTTTTCATTTCTTATAAATCTCAGATTATTTTCTTCCTTTTTGGTATTTGTGAGTTTTCAGTGATGTTTATGAAGATTCTTGAGTTGTTGTCAGTGATTTTGTACCTTTTTAAATATCAAAAAAGGCAAAGCAAGTGATGGAGGGGACACATTTACATTACTGTGTATCTGTAGCTCTGTGCAAGCTACTCAGGGTTGCAGATTATTTACACCATTGCATGGCTTGCAAGTGTTGTACCATTTATTCTTTTCTGAATAGATGGCAATATCTTTGAGATTAATTAGCTGATAAGAAAACATAGATTCTGGATGTGGTTCATTTTTGGCCATTTACAGAATACTTGGAGAATTTTTTAATGGTTGCAGCATAGGGTTCTCAGCTTTTTGAACTTGGACTGAAGTTTCACTGCTTTGAAATCCATCATCTGCAGGGCACAGCAGTCACTCTGATCTGGGATTTAGACCTTTCTGGATGTCTTTAAATGTTAACAGAAAACCCAAGCTGTGACTTAAAAGACTCAGCAGTACTCCAAGGGACTGGTAATAGTTCTAGGACCAGGTTTAGGAGGAAACTGCATTCATGAAAGATGTAATACGCTCAGCGTAAAGTTTTTATGGCCGTTTCTGCCCATGTGTTGGTTTGTAGGTGAGTATAATCTGTATAATATAATTTATGCAGTGAGAAGGTAGAATAAATTATTAATTAAACAACTGTGAGCTTTGAATTACATCTTCTTACATACTCTTGCTTAGCTATCTGTCATGATACGAATCTCTCTTCTGGCTTCTTGGGAAAGTGAGTTATACTGAATTCCCTTTAACACAGTGGTCTGAATCCTTGTATTTCCTAGTGGTATGTCAGAGAGATGGACAGAGAAATGTCTGACCTCCTTAGTGTTTCAACATGACAATGTGTTTGAACAACACTGCACTCTTCTAAGTCTGCTTCCTATTTAGTTTTTCAATAAAAGTAGCTGGTAGCTTTTCAAGGCCTATAAATAAATAAACACATAAATACATAAATGTGAAATGCTTTGCAACACTAAAAATAACCCCTTTGATATCTGATTAGATCTATGTCTGTTTGTATCACTATGGGGTTTTTTTTTTTTCACCTTTCTCACTAAACTTTCAGTATAATTTCATACGATGTTTTCATTAGAATTAAAGCATGTCGGTTGGTTCTGAGAAAGTAAGAGTACAATAAGAATATTGTTTAAATATCTCATAGTTTTTATGGGCTGTAAACAGCAGGTCATCAAGGCAAGACAGGAAACTGTTTGAAGTACCCATAACACAACAATTTCTGTTGAACCATTTTTGTTTTAACAGCTGCCTTATTCAATTTTAATCCTCCAGCAGAACTGGGGAAGCTCCACACACGTGTTTATATGTGACACAGAGGGGAGGAAAAAAACCCTTGAGACTTTGAGAGGTGTCGTGCATGCAAAATAATGTCATATAATACACTCTGAAAGCTCGCAGTTTTGAAAATCACAATTCACTCAAGTAAAAGATTGCATTTATGTTGGGTGTAATCCTGTCAGAGGTGTAATCTTGTTTAAAACAACTTTTTTTTTCCCCCACAAAATGAAGCAGAAATGGTCCCAGTGAAGACTGTTCATTTAAAATTAATTTGTTGCAATACAGCCCTATTCATGAGAAGCTGAAACTGAAGTTAATGCAAAATTGACTGGGAAACCATGGATATGGTTGGATTTCTTTCACTTTAGAGAGTTGAACAAAACAAATATGAAAAACAAGTCCCTGTATATCACAACCTTACACTTGCCAAAGAAAGACAATTTCTGAAAGTGAGTTTTGCCTTTGGACATTTGGCCCCAGCCAAAGGAAGGATAAAACTGTCTCCAGAACTGCCAGATCCCTGCTTTGTGCTTGTTTTTTACAGGACATGAAAACTCTCCTCTTTTTGTGATTTATTGCTAAAGAATATCTATTACCTGTCTTGCTTAGGGACTACCACTGTGTTAGTTTGGGAATAATTAGTGTGGAAGTAAAGAAAACTTGTATTATACACGTTTCCCACCGTGGGGAATCAAAGGAATCAGAGAAGAGGCAGAAGATCCGCGATGGAGGTCTCTGAGTCTTACAGATAGATGGATGTCCTTTTGTGCCTATGCATCCATGAGTCCTCTTTCTGTATGGAACTTTAATTTTTCAGCTGGAGTATCTGGGGTTCTCTCTACATTCCACAGATACTTTTTGTCCAGTTAATATAACTTGTAACACTTTAAGGTCTCTAAAACCACAGTAAGATTTCCTTAATTTTTTTTTTCTCCCCCATCTTTTTGTTGTTGATTTTAGGCAATGCTTTATTTAGCTTTCCTACCAGCTGGCTGTGTCAAAAAGAGCAGTTAGTTCATGGGTCAGAGAATCCCTTGTGATCATACACAGAGGGTGAGGCTGAAAATGAGAGAGGACTTCTTTGGTCTTTTTTTTAGTAACAATATTTTAGAGGCCCAATGACCATGAATCAGAAATCAGGGCAGCACGAATGAGTAAATCCCCTGTATAGCAGACACAACATTTCTGGAAGGAAATCCTCTAAGGTGGAACAAACCCTCACCTCATAGACGAAAGAGCTGGGGGCCTCTGGCCTTTTTCACATGTTGTGATGCTGCTTGGTGTGTTATGTTTGGCTGTAGCATATGAAGAAATTGTAGCTTCAGAGCACGTTCCACTGCTCCTCCCAAACAGCCCAGAGCCACCCTCATGCCTGCAGGGATGCAGAATTTAAGTGCTTGTTTAAAAATAAAAAATACCCATCTGTGTGGGTAACCCACATTAGACATGTGGAGTGGTGTGACAACAACAGGAAGGAGAAAGTTTCCAAATCTGATTTAGGCTGACTGTCTTTTAGTAGGAAAGGAACATAGTTTTTTCAGTTTTTGGAATATTCTGTTCTTTAAAAGTATTCTTTGAATTAATTCCAACTGTGGAAGTGACTTTTGTATCGAAGTGACACCCAGTGAGGACAAACTGAGGGTGTTAGAGCAGTTTGAGTAATCCATTGAGCCGGCATAATTTGGTAATAATTTTCTGTCACTCTTATTCAGTGTTGGATTTGAATCAGAAGTGTATAAGCAATTGCTCTGTAACCCATTATCTAATCTGCTACCTCATAAGAATCCTATTTTATTAAATAAATGGTGATTCATATTAGATGCAGGTGTGGTAAGTCCCTGTCTTGTGTTTTTTCAGCAGTCTGAGATTTTGATGTACCCCTGTAGGGTGAATGAATGGTTTCCTAATCTGCCTAGTTTTTAGGGGGTGAATTCAGTGTTTTTAAACCTGGGAAAGCTTTAGGCAGGGCTGGTTGCACTGAGCCCTGCTCTGAAATAAATGCTTCCAAGGTGGTCACCTCTTGGTGGTGTCCCTTTTAGCCTTTGTTCCCCTCCCACACTTTCCTCACTAATCAAACATATGTGCCAGCCTATGGCAGAGGAATTCAATGTGTTTCTTTAAAAGAGGGCTTTGCATTAACTATTCCTTCAGGCCCTCCTTAATACAAACCAGTGATAATGCTCATTTGAATTATTGTGTGTTTTGTTGGAAAAATTGTAATGGGGATGTGCTGTTGATGTTTGGATAGCAATGTATTTACCTGCCAGTATTTTAAATCATAAAAGCACTTCTATTGGCTTACGGTACCTAGATGTTCAATATCAGGAGCTGTGATTTGGCTGCAAGCCAGGCATCCATTATATGTTGCACCTTTAGCCTCCAAATTGGTAAAATGGCAGGCATACAAGTAACAGTGTACAATTAACTACAGTTCCTTCTTTAAGTGCTGCTCCTGGCAAGTATATCATCCTTCTCCTACCTCTGCATTTTTCTGCTTCTTCATGCTTTCCTTCATCTTTCCAGCACTTCCTGGTGCAGTCACTTCAAGTGGTGATCTCTCAGTCTTGTTATTGTGTATTTTCATGGATATTTATTTTTCATCTGTTATACACCTTGTTTTAATATATGCACTACAAAGATAATAGACATTCCTTTTTTCCCTACATGAGGTGTTTTATGTGCCATACTCTCTTCCATACATTCAGGGAATTCCCCTTCATTTTTACCAATCACAGCTCTTGAAACATGGCTTGTGTATCAATGCTCAAACCATACCCATTTTAAAATGCATTTCTTCTTCTCCTTCTTTACTATCAGATATTGAGAAATGGTTGACTGCAATTTCTCAAAATTG
This sequence comes from Dicrurus megarhynchus, assembly GCA_013399195.1. NCBI lineage: Eukaryota > Metazoa > Chordata > Aves > Passeriformes > Dicruridae > Dicrurus > Dicrurus megarhynchus. The sequence continues at coordinate 162,688 of VXAD01013340.1, forward strand.
CAAGAACGAGTCTAAGCTTGCCTTCTGATCAAATAGAGACTTAAGACCTAATGCTTTATAACAGGCCAGACTATGATTAAACACATGGAATTTTAACTTGTGAATACTTGACCAAATAAGTGCCATAATCATCTGGAAGAGATGGCGTGTGATGATTTGCTGGGTGTGAAAATAATTCTTTATTATTTTCTTTCTTTCTTACCTTCTCTATTTCTTACTTTCAGGACCTGAGTTTTCATTTGCAATCAGTCTCACAGTATACATAGTATTTTTAAAATTATCAGTTGTTGGGTTTTTTTAAAGAAATAGTGGCTTTCTAGAGGGTTGTGTTTTAGGTTTTCATGGGGAATTGTGTGTTCCATTGGTGGGCTGAGCAAATATTTTTTTATCTTGCCTACTGTAACATCACTCATGACTAGTTCCTATTAAAAGTATCTTGAGAGTTTGGTAAAAATCATGCTTTTCTCCCTTTTTGAAGGATCATTGTTTCTGAAAGCTAGAGAAAGTTCTTTGTTTCTTAGCTTTTGGTCTCAAACAGAATGCATTTCTTTAGCTTTAAAATGCGAGGTTTCTCTTTAACCACGGATTGTAAGATCCCTTCTTTTGTACATTTATGTTTGAAGGTATTCATTTGAGGGTAATTCCAAGTAAAAAGAAAGTCTCTTGTTGCACACTGGATGTCTGCAGGTGTTCTAATCTCCTGCTATATCACTGTCTGGGAGATTTCACCTTCATGTTTAGGGAGTTCATTTGGGCTAATCAGGATTGGCAACTCTGTGCAAATGAGATTGTAAATGAAGCTTGAAAGTGGAATTTATTTTAAAGAAAGTGTTTGGATTAAAGGGGCTGTGTTATATTTATCCTTCTAATTTCCTCTTCCAGCTGAACACCCTTAACATTTTCATATTTTCTTATATTAAAAATTTTGAAAATCAAAGAATTAAGGTGGATCATTAATATAAACTGCTGTTTTTTTCCTGAGTACCTGTCATACTTAATGCATTCAGAACGTAATTGTAGTGTGTGGAGAATTCAGTCCTAACAAACAAGCTGAGAAAGAGACAAGTAAATTGGTTTTCCTTCTTCATTTTGAAATGTTTTCTTGAGAACAATGTTCTGCAGCAAAGAAGGTTAAATTATGGCTCCCATTTAGGTAGCAGCTCTGTGTTTTAGGAGCAGCAAGAGATATTATTAAATGCCATTTCTCTCTGAAGTCCTTCCTAAACTCAGTGGAGTTGGTTTGAAAACTGATAGCACTTTGCCCTTCATGAGCAGCTGGCTTATCTTTATGTTCCTGGAAACTTGTGGAATTTATTAAATCCTTTAAGGAATAAAAATGGCATATACTTTATACGCACAGATTTTTATCTATTTCCTTTTACTTTATTGACGTTCCATGCGCATGCAAGGTCAGTGCTGTCTCTGGCGCTGCCCGTGCTGGCAGAGCTGTGCTGTTCTCACAAGCACTCCCAGCTCTCTTCCTTCAAGTTCCTACTTGACTAACGAAACGTTTGCGTCGCTCTTTTGCCCAGTTCCTAACAATTCCCTGAGGAGCTCTTTTCACTTTTCTGTAGAGCATTTACATTTTATCTTTGTAAGAGAGGAGTTTTGGCATCAATCTTTTTTCTGCCCTAACGGGATTGATTTTGGAGTTACCTACATAACCATTCCCACATTCCTGCTTAAGTATAAGCCTTCAAAATAGATGGAACAATAACCATTACATATCAGAAGATTAACTAGACCGGAGAACAATAAAACTTAGTGAAGCAGGAGTCTTCAAGTGATGTGGAATGATTTTTGAAGCTTATGTCAGTTTTGTGAGAGCTTTAATTTTACATCCGTATACGTTTCAGATTACTTGACAATAGCAAGCTAATAGTAGGGTGTACTTTTTCTACTTAGAGAAAGGAATGGAACAATTTAAAAAAAATAAAAGTAGTTTCTTGCTTGAGAGGAGGAATGGTGCTTGCTGTTTGAGAATTTCTATGAGAAAAAGTTCAGTTTGCCCTCTGTTGAAGTTGTCATTTCAGCAACCTGAACAAAGTGGTGGCGGAGAATTTTTGCTTGTAAGGCCTTTTGGGGAGCTTAATGTAGTTTGCAAGTTTTCCTGTGACATTTAACAACAATTGGTTAGGTTGTGGCAGTGTCACAATCCATATTTATGCATCAGAGATTGGTTTTCTTACCTTGGCTTGTGCCCTTTCTGTTAAAATGGTTGCTGTAGAGTTAAATGTGCTGTCTGTGTAAATCTGTTTCCTTATTGTGGATAGCACTGAGTGTGTATGTTCATGTAGCATATGGTTGTGTTCTTCAAACAAGGGAAATCTAAAAAGAAGGAATTTCTCTACATAAATGAGCACAGATCTTTCTGGAGGACAGCAATTTCTCGACAGTCAAATAATTGTACAATTTTTTTTCTTCTCATTTTTTCTGGGCTTTCCCAGGCATGGTTAATGCATGTATGTAATTCCAAAACAATGGAAAAAATAACATTCTGGGATGTCCTTCTGAACAAAAGAAATGCAAAGCTGGAATGCTGAAATTAAGGCTGGAATAGCTGGGAAGAAAGTTTGTTAAGAGATGTTTAATTTCAAGGGTATTAATTCTTTGCAGCCTGAGCTGTCACGTTTCAGACTGCTTCCTGCAGCAGAAAAGCAGAAGTTACCAATTCAGATTGTCAACACAGAGTAAACAGTCAAAATAAATTAAAATTGCCCTCTGTGATTTGTTGTCCCGAGGAATTTGAAAGGAAGTGGTGTTATTGAGATATGTTATTTTCTCAGCAGGGAAAGCAAATGTGCCTTCCTAAGACTTATCTGTCACTTCCTAAATACCTTATTCAAAACCATGCATATATTTTCATTTGTTTGTGATAGGCATAGAAGTGGGAAGGCTCCATTCATCTCTACTGCTCTCAACATAATATTTAACAAGGTTGACAGGTCTTGTAATTTGTTTGCTGCTTCTATTCTTTCATTTCTTTTTCTTCAGTTCACAAAAGAGCTGTATTCCAACTCCTGTCACTTTTTGTGTGCTAAACTCACTTCAAGTGAACCTACAGTTAAATCTCAAATCTTCTGCTCTGAATTAAAAGGTGACTGCACTTACATGAATAGATTTTGAGGATGAAAATAATAAGCTTCAATAGCTTAAAATTTCATTGCTAAATCTGTTAATACGTACTAATTCTAAGCACTCCAGTGCTGATTTAAGATCTTACTAGGAGCCTTTTTAGAGAGATTGCAGAATGAGTGCATGGGTACTAGGCACATGGGAAAGTCTGGCCATTAAATAATTCTTTAGATTAAAAAAAAAGNAGAGGAATTTAGAACTTCGACCGAATATAGAATTTAGGCCAAAAAGTTGCCTCAGCTCCCTGCCATTTTCCTTGTTAAAATTCAGTGAGATGTGAAAGGAAGAGGAATAATTGGGTGATGAGTTGCTGCATGAAAATTCCAAGAAGGAGTTTCTGTTTTGTGGCTCTGTGTCAAGAGCTTTCTTACTATGTGACTGTTTCATAAAATGAGTGGAGAAGTGGTTGACAATGTGGTTATATTGAAGGTGACTACAGTAAACTGTCATTAAATGACCAAGATTGTTTACCCTGTGAGACTGCTCTGCCCATGTCCTGAACACCAAATCCTGTCAGGCTCTGGGCACCTCTGGAGCTAATAGTGGAGTAGCAGAGCCACTGCTAAAAACCCCAACTTGCTTTACAGGTTTCCTGGCACCTTTCTGCAGTAGATGGAGGAAGAATGTACCAGACTTGTTGGAACAGACTGGTCTATTGAGTGCATGGAAAAATATCTTCCAGCCATACCATGACTGGAGATAGGGTGTGTCCTGTGCAGCTTGGGAAGGGAAAGATTGTTTCCTGGAGGCAATCATCGTCCTCCCGCAGCTGCCTCTCCCCAGAGTGAGCTCAGAGGCGTGTGTAGGAGGAGACCCATTCATCATGGCCCGGGTCTGCTATCAGAGCCTGCTCCTGTGTGTAGCTGTAGGAATCTGCCTTGGAGTTGTGCTCCTTTAATCCGTTCACGCTCTGCCTGCAGAACGCAGCCTTGGTGCTTGACATCATGGTGCCCTGCTTGGTCTTGCAAGCAGAGGAGCAAGGCAGTCTTCCATCTTCCTTGTGCCTCATTTCCATGGCAATAATGAATGAATCCAGCATTTTAAAGTTTGGAAAGGATTTAGACCTAGCTGTGCATTCATTTTGGTTTTTCTTAATTGTGATTCCTCAAGGCGCAAGTTTAAAAAAATAAATCAGGAGGTACATATTTCCTTATCTGGTCGCTAGTAATAAAATATCAAACTTAAATCTTTTACTTGTTAGTAGATCAGACTTCCAGACATTTGTCTTAATGCTTGGTGCCATGTTTAGTAGATGGTGGGGAAAAAAAAAAAGGACTGTTTAATGGTCCTTTGCAGGGTCAGGAGTTGGACCATGTGATCCTTCTGGGTGTCTTCTTCCAATTCAGCATATCTGTCATCCTGTGATCATTTATTCAGTATTTGGGGGAAGTTAGTCCAGATTTAAGGTGTCTGTTCCAGTGTGCTTCACCTCTGAGCTGCATGATTTGCTTCTAACCAAGGGCTTTGTGCGGCATGGAGGATCATGGTATCGGTGATAGCAAGGGAGACTGCATTATGGTATTTCCCTCCCTTTTCCTTTTATGCTTTCACAAAGTAGAGGAATGTTTTCCCTTGTGTTTCTTGAAGGAATCAGTGAGTAACTTCAGGAAAATAAAATCATTTTCTTGGAAGACATAGGTCTTAAACCTAATACTGAAGCAGTAGGTGAAAAATCTGTAGGTGAAGCTGGTTTTAATGTGGGAAGTGGAGAATGTGTAATTGAAACAGTATGCTGATGAAAAGGCATTNCTGAAGACTTTTGCTTAAAATGTGCCTGGGGTTGAAAATTCATTCCAGCAATCTATGATTGCTGGAAGCATCCAAATGCCTTAAGAAAAGGTTGCAGCTACTTTATGGGGTGTGTTGCTTGATGGAAAATGCTGCTGTCAAACCTCCAAGAATGCATTTGCATTGCCTGGGAGTGTCACCCTGGCTGTACAAACTTAAATTAAGGTCTTAAAGTATTATGTTATGGGGGGCGTGGGG